>CAVNYN010219700.1:0-47941 GCA_963692815.1 Nyctanthes arbor-tristis
GCTCTTCCGATCTTGTTGAGCTTTCTTGTTGCTTCATTTAAAAAGAGCTTTGAATTGCCCCTCTTTTTCCTTTTGTCTGTCGAAACTGTTACTTTTTCAAAAGTAGTCGAAACTGTTACTTATGTCCCAAGAAAATGAGAAAAATATGGGAAAATTTTTTCAGATCGGAAGAGCGAATCTAAGGAGTTCATGAGGAAAACTTGATACCCAAAATTGTATGCGTATGATAGATATCTGAACTGGGATTAAATGAATTGGCTTATATTTCTTAAAAATAATACGAGTATATATTTGTTGCCTTAAAAGTTGCTCATGCACAAATCATCACTTGAGAATTCTCTGATCATTTTCCTTTTCCTTTTTCTGGCTTTATAGTTTGGGTTGCTAAAGTATGTGCACCTGTGAATTGACTTTTCAGGGAAGAATCGATGTAATTGAGCTTCTTGTTGAGAAAATGCATCAGGAAAAAATTCAGCCTGATGCATCGACCATCAGTTATGTTTTCTCTGCATATGTAGACAATGGCTTCCATAATATTGCAATGGAAGCATTGCAGGTTCTAAGCATGAGAATGATTTCTGAAGAAAGCTTGCAAGAAGATGGAATAGAATATGAGAATCTAATATTTGCTGAAGACGAGGAAGCTGAATCACGAATACTTGAGGCATTTAAAGAGTCGAAGGAATATCTTGCTGTTGCCCTTCTGTATTTAAGATGGTGTGCCATGTGTGGACTTTCAATATCTTGGTTACCAAATCAAAGTCCGTGGGCTAGGAGACTTTTGAGCAATTATGGTTCGACAAGACATCCTATCTGATCAATATGGGGATGGATTGAATTTCCAAACCACTGGATTCTGGCTTGTCATCTGGTGTTGATTGATCGCGCCACTAGATATATTACAAGGTAGGAATGCCACTGATGCCAAGCCAGACTTTCAAGAAATGCCACTGCAGATATATCAAGAAGCAAAGACATTGAAGAGACTTTGCAGAGCCCATGGTGAAGAATGTTGAGCTCGGGAGCATTGCATAGATGGACTCAGAGAAAGTTATATAAGTTTCCTTGTAGGAGATGGTCGTGCTGGTTCATGCATGCGTAACGCATTTTGGACATCTACGTTGTTATTTGGTTCAAAAATAGAATGGATAAACCTGCCTGACCTTTGTTTCATCAAGCTGTAACCTGAAGACCACTAACCTGACTTAGAGGAAGTTGTACATAGAAACACATTGCAGCTTGGATATGGAATTGTAGGGTTAAAACCCTCTGTTTCTTTCCTCTGAATTGCTGTCTACGTTTTTTAGTATGTATAACAGAATTTATTTTAAAGCTTAAGATTAAGCATGGGCAAACATGAATAACACAATAAAATATGTGTTTCACCATTCTGGGGTCCATCTGAAAATCCAGTGTGCGTTTAGGATTCAGTAACATTTTATATTATTTGTGCTGGCACCTTGCTATTACAAGATGGTAACAAAGTTGATATGTTCAATGAGTAACATGGACAGATGCCTTGCCTAAAACAAAAGAGGCTTGTGGATTCCCTTTTATTGGAAGTGTTTCCACTACTAAATATTTAATTCCCCTTCTCGAAAAGCAAAAATTGTCGGTCTATTTAGATTGCAATAAAATCGATAGTGATAGGTCAAATGGTAAATAACAATTTTTATTCGGACGAGATCTGAGTTTGAGTTTGTGTCCCCCCTAAATTGTATTTAAAAAAAAAAAAAAGGACAAAAAGGTTGCAATCAGCATCTCACAACATTTTCAGTGAAAATGATATCTTATTAGCCCGTTGGTAAGAGTACAAAACTATGTCAAATGTATTTTAACTAGTCAATACCTAATTTATTTGTTTAATTTACGTGAAAAATATATTTTATTAGCCAATTAGTAAGATTATAAGATTAACTCAGATATACTTTAACTAGTAATGAGTCAACAGTTCAATTGATGAACGTGTGACCCACCATTCAATATGTGTATTTGTAAGTTCGATTTTAAAAATATATGATATAATGAATATAATAAAATTTCTCTTGGAAGATGCTTAGCTTGAGTTGGTCAGATTGTACATTTTTGTACTACAGACACTTCGCTAAAAAAATTTCTATAAATTTGCAATTTTTAATGTCAAGTGGTAAATTGAAATTGAATTATTATTACTTTTGAATTTTGAAGATTATTATTATTATCAACTCACATCTCCAGTTTTTCATCTCTGCGCAAACACTAATGGAATCCTTGTCGTTACTGAAAATATTCCAAATGTAAAACTCCAAAAAATGCCCTCCAACTTGCAGTAATCATAGAAAAATTTTGTTCCCTTCATTGTAATTTGTGATCGAGTTGTACTATTGGTTTACTTCTGCACAAGGAAATCGAATCAATCAGCCATTTTTTGGGCTACCGGCCGCCCCTTCTTACATGGCTTTGACGCGGCGGCGCCACCAGCATTACAACCGCCGCCGATATTTGATACCCGCCATTTCTGCTGTTTCATCTGCCCTTGTTCTACTGTTGTTTTGCTTTTCGTTTCTGGTTCCATCTCCTATCGAAGGCGGTCACTTCCACCACCGGAGACACCATTTATCGGTATGTGATTGTTTGGTGATTGGTTTACTATTGTGTTGAAGTGCTTATTCATGTTTGTGGGTTCTGCTATTTGTTTGTTTCAGATGAATGATGGTGTTGGTGATGGGAATGAAGTGCCGGTTTTTCGTGTTCCGGTTAGGGTTTTAACTGAAACATTTTCTATTTTTATTTGAAGTTGGACTTTGGAGTATTTCATTGATTGGATCTGAGTTTTGTATTTTCTCAATTGGTATTGAGATCTAGACGAGTGGAGGAGTTTATGATCGGGATATTTGGAGTTCCAGAAACGCTCAATTCTACTACCGATGCAGTAATGCCAGCCGTAAATTTGCAAGTGCGCATTTTTTTTTTTTTTGACTTGTAACCTGCAATCACTTTTTTTTTTGCATGTTTCTTTCTGGATCACATTTCCTTATTGCTGTTCAGGGGATTGTTTGTTGAAATAAATTGTTATCAGCATTGCAGTGCCTTTATGTTTTCATGCTACAACTTAGATAGTGTCATCATCTCTGGGTTAAAGATTACTTTTTTACTACAGAGGCTGAAGATGTCACACGTCCAAATCGTTACTTGGCAATTGCTACCAGTGGAGGTCTAAACCAACAAAGAACCGGGGTATTGCATAATTCATTTACTTGGTTACCTGTGATGATTGCTAAATATTGAATAACTCTACATAGACACATTTTATGGGAAATTTTCTTTTCATCTCTACACACTTGTGCTCCATTGTGGTTAAGGTATAAAGCTTAAGAATAATTGCTGAATTTAGATATGCTTGCAGAAATTATTGACTTAACCAGAATTTGACAAGAAACTTCTACACTCATTTGATACTGGAACTAATATCAATAACTTGTAATGCTGGACAGGTTACCAGTCCAATAACTGTTATCAAAACGAAAAGCTGATTATTTCATTCATCCTCAAATGGCACCTCATTAGAGGCGCTAACCCCTTGGCAAATAGCTGGTGAAGATGATTATTATTACCATTAATGAACTAATTTAATTGGATGCTTAGCCAAGATTGTGGTAATTTTTCAAACATCCCCCTCTCCCCACCCCCACCCCTGCCTAATGCCCCAACGGTGCTTCCATTTTGGTCTCTTGCAATAGGATCCATATCTTGTCAAACCTTATGCCATGAGATATATCACGACCAGAGTCAGTCACTTCTTAAAAACAACCAATGCAAGTCTCTGATAAATGATCTCGGGCATATTCAAGGGTATAATTATTTGATAGATCTCCATTTTTTGCCTCAAAAGTCTTGCCTGGCTGAGGAAAGGAGCTCCTTGCAGCGTGTTTAATATAATAGAAAAGATTCGTGATATGATGAAATGTACTCCTGGTGACGTTGGCTTCCTATTGTACTTGCTATATATATATATATATATATATTAAAAATGTATCTCCTGAATTGGTTTTTGACATTTTGACAGTTACATAAGCATACTCTGCAGTATGGAGTTCAATATAACCCTAAGCTTTGAATTCCATTATCCCGTTTGGCAGATAACTGACGCTGTTGTGGCTGCTCGCATCTTAAATGCTACCCTTGTTGTACCTACACTAGACAAGAAGTCTTTCTGGAAGGACAGTAGGTAAGAAACCTCAAAAATTCATTGGACAAAATTTCAAAATAGTGCCTTTTCTGTCTGTGATGTTGCTTTCTTTGCAGCAATTTTTCGGAGATTTTCAATGTTGATTGGTTTATGTCATATCTTGCAAAAGATGTTGAAATCATAAAAGAGCTTCCACGGAGGAAAGGAAATATATGGGCTCCATATACCATGCGAGTTCCAAGAAAGTGCAATGAAAGATGCTATATCAATCGATTGTTACCGGTACTTCTGAAGAAGCGTGTAAGTTGCTCAGTTGCAATCAATCAAAGTTTTTTTTTTTTTTTTGGGTCTCTGTGTGTGGGGTGGGGTTGGGTGTAGGGGGGGAGACATATATAGGTTTGAGTTAGAGTTGGAAACATGTTTTTTTAATTGCAAAGTGGAAAATACGGCAAGGTAATGGACAACGTGCCTCAAAGATATTTGTGTCACTCCATGACATTTGTAGGCCGACAACTCTAACAGTTGCATTTTAAGTTCTGTGTGCTGAACATGTAAGTTGAGGTATCTTATGCCATGTTTTGCTACTTCTCAGATAGTTAAATGAGATGAATCTAGGTGCATTTAGATATGCAAGACACTGAATATTTTAGGGTAAGCATATTCACACTACACTTTTCTATATTTGCACTGCTTTTCTGATGTACTAATAATCAATTTATACTTTTGTTGTGATTATATCTCTAACTTCTATTGTCGCATTATTAACTTTAATCTTTCATTAATTAACACATGATTCTTAATGGTGGTAATTAAAGTATTGTATTAGCATGCATTGAATTGAAGATCAAATATTCATTTGATCTTTTTATTTGATATTCTTTTAACTTAGTTTGGTGGTGTTTAATTTCCGTGTCTAATTTTCATTTCTTCTGGCATAACGAGGTCAGAATGAGTGCTAGAGATTCTATAGGTGCCATGAGATGCGTGGCTGTAATTGAATAATAGTAGTCTAGTCAAGTGGTTAGGCGAAATTATAATGGGAAACAAAAATGAGAACCGAACACCCCTTGATAATTTAAGGGTCGAATAATTGGTTTTACATCTTTCTAGTGGATTCCTCGGACAATTTATGGTAGTTAATGGAAGATTGAAGAAAAGAATGCTAGAGAATAAAAGTCAATATTATTGTACAATGAAGGGGAGAAAATAGCAATTATTAGTGCTATTAAAAAGTGGTGGAAAATATAAAAAATGTGGTGTGAATATAATTAGCGAACATTTTGATCATATATTCAACATGGAATTCCTTCTAATAAACTGTAGAAAATCATCATCCTGATGGTAAAGTTGGTCTTGTAACTTGGAATGCCAAAACCAAATATGATATCTTATAGGGATGCAATTTAACCTATACACGTCAGTCCAAGTACTATTCTTGTTTTTGAATTTAGATTTGCTAGACTAGTCTTCTTATTGTTTTTGGTGAATTGCTATTATTTGATCATTTGGAATTGGCTTCGGTTCTGTGATGTATAGACTTTGTTATAGTTTTGACCTAACCCAAGGTCCTCAGTTTGTTTATAGAATAATATTGATTACTATTCCTTGGTTCCACATGTTATATCACCTAGAGACAAAATGAGAAATTTATGTCAAAGTCAAACTATTATGTGTGAACCAGTACTTTTGCAACTCAGACCAAGTTCTGAGGAAAGAAGTTTTTGCACTTCATTGTATGTTTGATGTTTCTACTTTGGCTTAGCTCCACAAGTTCAAAGCCAGTAACTAGTAAAGGACATTCTTGTGACAGGCTGTTATGTTGACCAAATTTGACTACAGACTTGCAAACAGACTGGAGACTGATTTACAAAAGCTGAGGTGCAGAGTCAACTACCATGCCCTGAAGTTCACTGACCCCATCCTTGAAATGGGTGCGAAATTAGTTCAGCAAATGAGGATGAATGCTAAGCATTATATTGCACTTCATCTAAGGTAACCGAAATTAAATAATGTATTTTCTGATGTTGTATAACCCCTTCTTTTTCTTATCCATCAACCAACACAATGTTACCCTTGGTGCATGTCAAATATGATGTGGTTTTTTTTGGGATTATTTTATTGAACTCATCTGAGGAACTGATATCTGCAATTATTCTGTTGGCCTTTACAAGCTGCTGCTTCAAAATTTCTTAATAGTGATTATGGTGAAACATGGCATTAATTGACATGATGTTTCGTTTGGAATTTTGATCTCTTGGTCTTTATGAACCTAGCCATTGGTTCGTACTTGCTTTGCTGTTAAGCAATCTGTGGTTATATGAAGTTTATTCACAATTTACTCTTTTTACTGTATTTCATATCCAGAGGACAGAGTATCCTCACATGAGAAAGCGTGTTCATACTTGCTTTGCTGCTAGGCAGTCTGTAGTTATATAGAGTTATTCAAACTTCACTATTTACTGCATTTTAAATCCAGAAAAGAGAGCATCGTCATGCGAGAGTTTTTGCAGGTTCGAGCCCGATATGCTTGCATTCTCAGGATGCTATTATGGAGGAGGAGAGAAGGAGAGGAGAGAACTTGGTAAAATTCGGAAGAGGTGGAAGACATTACATGTAAGCTTCACGTTGATTTTTAAATTGATTTCTTGAAATCTTATATGGAAATTCTTGATGATTATATTAAAGGGATGTTATGATTCCCATTATAATGGGCAAATTACACTGAGGTGGAATGAGTGGTCGAGATTTAATGCACATCCCATGAGATGTGTGGTATAATTGAATAATTGCCAAACCAAGTTGTTAGGTAGAATTGTAATTGAAAACAAGAAGAATCAGCCCCCCTTAATTTTCAAAACCGAGACTGGTTGACAATGTTGGTCATGTTCTTTTCACGTTCAGCCATAAGTATTTCTTTTACGGGTTTCCCATTTTAGTATTCCAGTAATGGCAAAGTAATTTCGGTGTCAGACAATTTTTGGGTTCTATATGTACCAGTTCTTGATGTTTTCTGGGAGTTTACCTTCCATAAACTTCTATTCGGTTTAAGATACTCACTTGTGGAAGACTTCTATTGTGTTTATATTAATAGTTGCAACTAACAAGAAGGATGACCATAAATTTGGTGTATGCTATTGTTAGCCATAATGTAATGGGGTTGAAAACCATGTCTGCTTCTAATTCATTATAGAATTTGAATTATATATAAAGTAAATAGCAGATTGTCTGTTTCAATGTCGTGAGCAGAGAAACCAAACCCTTTCCCACTATTCAATTCCAATATAAAGTTTTGGTTTCCTCAGGAAAAATGAAGCATAGCTAAGATCTATTGTTGATTGATTTGCAGATCAGTAATCCAGATAAGGGGAGGAGGCAGGGAAGATGCCCTCTTACACCTGAGGAAGTAGGTCTGATGCTGAGAGCACTTGGTTACGGCAGAGATACTCATATTTATGTGGCATCTGGAGAAATATATGGAGGGAATGAGACGTTAGCTCCATTAAAGGCACTTTTCCCAAACTTCTACTCAAAAGATACTATAGCCAGCAAGCAAGAGTTGGAACCTTTCTCTGCCTTTTCTTCTCGTATGGCTGCACTAGATTTTATAGTGTGTGATGAAAGTGATGTATTTGTTACCAACAACAATGGTA
This sequence comes from Nyctanthes arbor-tristis, assembly GCA_963692815.1. Lineage (NCBI taxonomy): Eukaryota > Viridiplantae > Streptophyta > Magnoliopsida > Lamiales > Oleaceae > Nyctanthes > Nyctanthes arbor-tristis. The sequence continues at coordinate 7,819 of CAVNYN010219700.1, forward strand.
ATATGGCAAAAATATTAGCAGGACGCAGGTATGCTTCTTCTATATGGAAAAAAATCTTCTATGTCTTCTGAAGTACCCACTAATGAATCTATATACCCCTTGGTTATAGGAGATATTTTGGGCACAAACCTACCATCCGCCCCAATGCCAAGAAGTTGTACAGGATTTTCTTAAACCGAAACAATGTGACTTGGGAAGAATTTGCCTCCAAAGTTCGTACATCTCAGAGAGGTTTCATGGGAGAGCCAAAAGAGGTGAGACCAGGCAGGGGTGAGTTTCATGAAAACCCAGCTGCCTGCATTTGTGAGGATTCAGAGGCCAAAGCTAAGATGGAATCTGGTCTTCTAAAGCAGGGAAAGGGATCTATCACCTCTAAGAAAGAGACAGATAAGGTATCTGAAGATCAAATGGATGACGACCCAGAATGGTCTGATCCTGAAGACGATGAAGATCTAAGTAACGAGCAAGGAAAAGTCTTATATAATCAAACAAATTTGGACTATGATTCTTTAATGACTGAGGAGTCCGAGTTGGATGAGTTGCTTTCAGATTAAATGAAGATTCTTGGCATGCGTAGAGATTTTACCCATGTCCTCCCTATACCCTTATCGTGGAGCTCGAATTTGGTGCGTCCCAGATATCAAACTCTTGGGCCGGATTCGGAAACGCAACCTTTGATGAACACCATGATGATCTTGTAGTTGAGGTTGTTACTGAGAGCACATTGCACAGTGTTGTACTGGAAACACGTGCAGCTGTTCTGACAACTAATAGTGAGGCTGAGGACCCAATACTTGCGGCCTACTGACTTGTCATTTACGAATATATGATTATTTTGTTTCCAGAGTACATCAACAGAAGGTGGTGGTGGTGTTAGAGAGTAGCTTCCGGAACTATAATATGTAGAATCAAATACAAGTTTTCGGTTGACTGTGTAACTATTTTATTTGTGATTCATAAACTGGTAGAGAACGAAAAGATTTAGAAAGAATTTTGTCAGTGCAATGTACAGAATTTTGGTTGTTTCTTTGTTGTTTTTAATTTAATGGCTACTGTTAGATCAAGAAGTTCCCAACTCTATCAAAGGGTTTAGATTTGAATTGAGAGCTTGTTCTTCTGAGCTATGGTCAAAGTAAAATGGAGCAAATATTTGTGATGGTCTCATTAAAGTATATAATCAAGAACGGTACACAAACACAATTAATCAGAAAGTTTCTCAAAAGGTTGAGGTACTTAAATTAGTAACATAAGATATCTCAACATGTAATCACATTTACGATCTGGTAGAATCGATAAGAGATAGCTATAGTTATACATAGTCATGAACTTAATGATAGTGAGGATCATGAGTTAAATTGATCAAAAAAATACTAACATGGAATAATGGCCAAAGTAGAAGCGTTCTAGCACATTGCTATAATGTCAATGATGATATACCAATGCTAAAGTAGCATTAAACATGTAGTAGATACGATCGAAACATGAAATTTCATTCATTTTGCAATGCATGAAAATGTGATGAAATCTCAAAGAGATCTAAAAACATATAAAGAGCGGAAGGTTTTTTATATAATGATTTTGGGTATCATGGGAGAAGATAAGTGTTCTACTCCTTTTCCCTTAATTGAGCTTTTGTAATGTTGGATTTTCTTAGCACAACGCGTACTCGTTATGCAATAAATGTCTATGGCGTACGAAACGTCAATATAAGACTCGTGAAGAGATGATACTATATGAAGTTCAATACACTTTAAGCATTAAAGACTTGGCAAGATAATTTAGTATGAAAGAACCATTGTTAATTGATGCCAGGAGAGCAACTATATTTTTTTGCCTTCAACCAATTTTTGTCCCACTAATTTTTTTTGTTTTTTTTTTTTGTTTTTGCAAAATTTTGATGATGCAGCATTTTAGACACTCTAATATTGCTTTAAATTTATTGTAATTAATTTACACCTTTTTGTCCTTAGTTTGATAGAACCCCCCCGCCCCCCCCCCCTCCTTCACCCTGAATTTTTCCCCCAACAAGGTTTGTGATGAGACAGCGATATAACATAGCCTTTCAAATGAGATATTTATATAAATAATTATTATGATAATCAATGAAAACTATTGTACTCTGGTAGCCCTATATTTGTACATGAGTGATGCTACATATAAAGATGAGAGCACAAATAAGTTTACAAATAAGATATAAAAAATTGTAATTTCATACCTGTTTTGTAAATACATCTGTATATTTATCTATACATTAATCCTTTGTGAGTTGTACATATAAATCGAGAGAAATTTTGTTCCCATAATAATACATACATTCATGAATTTTCTTTCTAGCTTTTCTGTTTTTCTTTAAATTTATAACACTTTCCAAATCATTCCCGTCAGATACCTGGACCTTTTTTTTTTTCTTTTTTTGTTTTTAATTTTCTTTAATTAGTTCCAAGACGTTTAGTTAGCCAGTTTTCTTCTCACATAAGATGAGAATTCTCCGATTCTCCACTATGCAGGTTCTGAACTCTGATGTTGATTATCTAGCAAACAAGAGTCTTACCAACTACTTGCCAATTCTTAACCAAAAAGTTAATTTTAGATTAACTTAAAACATGACGGTGCTTCGTATAGACACCGTTGAGCCATGTTTTTGACACGCTAGGCTTACCATTATTTCATTTCATCCTATTGAATGGTTCAGGCCCGAAGAACATGGAGCCATGTCAACTTCCATACGTCTTCATTAAGTAAGCGTATCATCCCCTCTTTCAATAGAGGAGATTATAGAGAAAAAGAAGAGACATAGGGATTGTGCCAAAAGACCTTTTTCACTTCTACTTTCGGAAAAGTTACTAGCCAATTCTTGCTGGCTTTAAGAGGAGTTTACAAAGATTTGTTAACTAGCAAAACAAGGATAATTTCCCACACAACCGATTAATGAAGCAAATGTTAATCCCTCGGGATCACCTTCTCCCAGACTATGCTTTCCAGACATGATCAGGTAATGGCGAACCCCTCACGAACAATACCCCCAAAGACCAGAGTACCCAACCCCCATGCTAGAAAATAAAACAAGAAATCAACACTTGAGCAAGCAAATGAACTTCCAAACAGGTGAGGAGGTATTATTGCAGTCAGTTAATGGGGAAGATTAGATTCAGTAGCACTTCAACACAAAATATAAGCACAAAAGCAGGTTAACAAGAAAATTGGCTATCCAGGTTTAAAACTTTAAAGACAGCAAGATAAATTAATAGCCCCGATCAACAAGAAAATTGGCTATCCAGGTTTAAAACTTTAGAGACAGCAAGATAAATCAATAGCCCCGATTACCAAATTGCAAGACTAACAATTCACAATAAACAGTAAACAAAATAACAAAACACAACCACAGTCAAGAAACACAACCACGATCAAGTCAATATTTCACTAGAGCGCTCAACTTTATGCATTGCAGAAGAGATCCCTATCAATGTTTGTTCATGAAAAATATAAACTAGCTCAAGAAGCAGTATTCTCAGAGCTCTATCTATAAATAAAAATATTTATCCATTCTACAAGTTGGGCAGTGCTTATGAGCATCTTCTAACAATGATTAAAACTCTCCAAGCGCTGACAGTCTGTGTCACCCAAAACCGAAGGACGCTACCATTCTACTTTCTACAGATGAGAAAGCTAAAAGAAATAAATGGAAATCCGAGCAATTTAAGATTGAAAAACACGATAATCAACTAATTAACTAACATTCAGAGATTTAAAAGGACAAACACCGTGATGAGAATCAAACAAACGACTATCTAATTCAACTAAATTCAAATTTCAATTCAAGGCTTAGGCAAAGTGTCAACATAAAATCAAATGTAACTCTTAGGTCTTAAAGAATAGTACCATTGCAGTCAATTCCATTCAAAATGGAAAACAAAGGCATAATGATATAAAGTAGAAGCTACAAAACGGGAATGCCTAGAATCCAAGCTTGGTACGGCGCCAGTGGCGGCGCTTGGCGTTGTAGCGGATGGTGTTGTCTGTCCGCAGGCGGATCCAGTATGGAATCGGCCTGTTCTGCCTTTGCTTCTTCGCAAGCTTCTTCTTGATCATGAAAGTCTTGTGCGACGGCTACGCCATGATCACAGCCAAAAATATGAACGCTAAAGTCAAAGAACGGTACCTAAAACTCCACAAAAGCTATATACACAGACATATAGACAGATGGTGAAAGAGAAAGAGAGAGAGCAAGAGGGGCGATACCATCTTGAGTTCCGATGGGTGAAGCCTTTCTCCGTCGATTGCCTGAGCGGCGTAAATGCAAACCCTAATCGCCCAGTGGAGTTTATATAGGGCTGAATTGACCTCTGACCATTAGGGAAAGAGAAAGATACAAATGATTTATCTAGATGACCCCCAACCCTTTGTGCAAACGAACATTTAACCCTTAGACCTTGACCCAACTCTAAGAAATTTTCTGGTACCCAAGGCTAATCAAGAACACTTAAATTTATGTTTAAAGATCAAATTTAAATAAAAAAATTGGAGCTCTTTAATCCACATGTGGATTTTTATTTTGACGACAGAGAATGTAGTAGATAGTTATGAAATACAAGAAATTCAACCTAGTAGCCTCATTCATTTTATTTCTGTGTTATTATACGGAAAGCATCAGGGAAAGAGATTTAAACATTTAACTAAAGTTGTGAAAATTCCACTTATTAGAGGTCGGACTACATAGGTCCTGGCCCCTAACTTCATTTATGAATTGACTGCTTTTTATCCAATTGGTAAGAATTAATAAAAAAGGTAAATTTCTTTATATTCAGCTTGGTTATTGTTGGAGGAGGGAATGGATCTATCATTTCTTGTTTTTGAAGAATATCTTATCACTGGGACTAAGCATTAAAGAAGATATCAATAAGTTCAACATAAAATAGGAAAGGGTTGCCGATAGAAAAAATAACATAACATTAGACATGCATAGAGAGAAATAGTCAGTCATAACAGATTTTAAGAAGACGTAAAAGCTTCATGTTTGTTTTATTCTAGTTTAACCTTTTTAGTATCAAAAGTCCCTCAAACTTTTACCGTAGAAACATCATTTCAGAAGCCTTATTCCTCTGTACCAGCTACATCTTCATAAAGGCCAGATCAACCTATTAATGGTGTTAAGTTTTGAATGCAAAATCAAAACCAAAAAGTATTCTGATGAAGTGCAGAGACTTTTGCTGTCTATTTTTGTACGTATGAATCTAAAATCAGTTTTGCTCTTTGTTTTCATAAAACTTGGAAGGCTTAACTGTGGACAACAGTGAATTGTCCTTATCTTATTAAGTCTTTGCATGCATTATTTGCTATTTTGCACAATCATGTAAAATAAGCATGCTTTATTCATGAAAATGGTTTATTTAATTGAGAGTATGTTCCCTTTATATAAATTTGATAAGTATAAGTTACGTCCTTTGCCTTAACTCATCTTATGATTCCAGAGAGTTTAGCGTCCCCCCCCCCCCGCCATAAAGATCAATTGGGGAAGAGAAATAGATCCGTGCCTATGGTCATTTAGTATTCTTATGACCATTTTGATGAAATTCATGGCCATTTTGGAGATCAAAAGCGATCTCAAGAGCTCTCGAACATACTGAAGATCTTAAAGGAAAAAGGCCTCATACTTGATAAGATCGGTTTTTATAAGTATTGATCATCATGTTTGATTATGAGTTTATTGGTTTACTAGTTGTGAACATTTTCAAGGACAAGTAAAAAGTGTAGTCTCTTACTTGGAATTAGGTGAGAATTGCTTAATATTCTAATAAAGATAAGATACATATGAGTCAGTTTCATCAGAATATTATATTAGTTGGATGCTAATATTTTACACTCAAAGAACCAGCTATAGATCTTATGTTATTTTATGATTTGATTGTAACACAATGGTCATATTAAATCCAGCATCGTCACGGAAGGGTGCTCATTTAAGCCCATATATTTGATAAGTTTACATTTTATTTCCTATACTCCATTGTAGTGTCCCTAGTCACTTTTTTTCTTATGTCTTAGTTTTCTACGTGAAGTGATGGCAATTTTATCCTTGGTAAAAAACTAAAAAATAAAAAATAAAACATAAATAAATAAATAATTTTGAAAAATTGTATGAATTTTTGTTGCCTAAAGTTACGGTGAAGTATGTAAATGAGAAATTTGTTAATGAGAAATATTAGTTTATTTGTTAATGCTCCTTACAGTGCATGTTTAAAGTACAAATTCTTGTTGATTTCTCATAAAATCCTCTACTCACAGTCACAGGCATCAGAGGAATTAGCTACGAGATAGAGTTGGAAAGTAATGAGCTAATCTGATACATCAGCCTTGCAATCCCAGCACCATGCTTGGTGGTAGGCTTTGTTAGTTTATTTTTACAGAAGTTTTTTACTTATAATTTATGTCATAATCTGATTCTTTTTGTTGTGTGCCGCCTGGGTTGCTTAGGGAGCAAGTTGAGACGGTCAGCAGAAGTCGCTATATTGGGCAACACGTTTCTGTGTGAAGACCGGCGTGGTAATGATGATAAGGCATTATGTTTTTTAAATGTTTCTTGTCACCCATTGTTGACTTCGTTAGTTGTTTGTACGTACGAAATTGGTTGAATGACATGTTTGTGATTTTTGTATCATTTTATGAGGTCGCGCTTACTACTTTATATTGTTGACTATTATGTAATTGAGGCGATTGTTATGACTTACAAGTTGGCGCCTAGGTCATTTTTATAGGGAGGCTCTACTAATTTTTGTAGAGAAGCTTACTACTTTATAGTCATGTTTAAATCGGTCCGGCCATGGAAACCCGTCCTGGTTTTTTACGGAGCCCGATTTTGGATCACAGACTGACACCTCACCTGACACACACCTCATGACAGCATCTCATTGGAAATCGGCTTCGTAAGGAACCCGGCCCTGATTCTTTAGAAATTTCCATGTTTACATTCTTTGCGGTTTTGTTGCTCTGCCATTGAGGTGACTACTAAGTATTATACAAGTTGCCTGAGTCAAGTTTACAAGGGAGGTTCTACTGAAATTCCTGTAAGGATAACTCCACATTTGTTATATTATCATGTTATATTTATATAACAAATGATCATCGAGATTTTATCTTGTAGTTCTTACATTGCATAAATCTTGTAAAGAGACGCTTGTATATAGTCATTATACTTCATCATCATAGAAGACAACTACAAGTTTACATGACAGGAAACAAGCTTCATCTTCATACATAATAATTAGAGCCTTAAAAGAATAGAGCTACTCATTTGACCTAAAATGAATAAGGTAATACATTTATCCATTGGTAATCCACAGCAAACTGTCTATTAAATACAAAGCCCAACCAATATAGTGATGACACCATACGCTACTACTAAACATAGACATACGTTCAGAGAATTAGTAACCAAAAATTTGAACTACATCTCACCACTAGTTATCATCAATGATGAGCAAAGTGGCGTTGGGGGAGGGGGGATCAGTAACAGGACGCACAGACATATATATAAATTAATAGAATTTTTTCTGAGAAAACAATGATAAAAATAATTTACAAAAGAGCAAAATGGAACAGGCACAAGCAATTATAGAGAAAGGTTATGGCCCTAGGATAGCCTTGATAAATTCACACTTAATTTTTAGGAATAAACAAGATTAATAAGAGTTCCATTGACCCGTAAGTTCACAGAAGCGATTCCTTCATCTATCTTAAACTACTACATTCTAGTATTTTAGGCATCAGTTGCAATTATAAATACGCTTCGGTCTTGAAGGCGATACTACTAGTAGTGACGCTACTGGTAGCAACGCATGCAGTAAAAAGTATATGCTTTGGTTTTTGGGCGATGCCTATAGTGCACAATAGTTTTTGGTTGTAATTAGAGTTCCACTGACTCGTAAATTCACATACGCGATTCCTTCATCTATCTTAAACTACTGCATACTAGTATTTTAGGCGTTAGTTACAATGATGAATACGCTTCGATCTTCAAGGCGATGCTATTAGTAGCAACGCCTGTAGTAAAAAGTATATGCTTTGGTTTTTGGGCGATGCCTATTGTGGACAATAGGCGTCGGTTCCTTCGATGCCTATTGTGGACAATAGGCGTCGGTTCCTTCCACAATAGGCGTTGGTTATGGACTCGAAGCTTATTGGGGACATTAGGCGTCGGTTTTGGACAACAACCGACTTTTATTATTCAAAAATTTTTTTATTAGCGCCACAAGCAATAACTATTGCCAGTGATCTACTATATAATACAACAGATGCACAATCACGGCTAAAAAGATCAACAACACTAACATTAGCAATTTCTTACACTTTAACTACAATCAATAACTACTCTAAATATTAGCAATAACGTAATCTATAAATTACTCAAAATCATTATAAAATTAACTATAAATATCTCCAAACCATTGAAATATCATGTCTGCATAAAAATCTATAATCTATAAGTAAACCATATTTAAAAGATAAATAAAACTGAAAATTACATACAATTATCAGTAAAGTATTCAGTTCATTTATCCGGAATGTCATCTAAATATGTTTGCTTGACTATATGATTCAGCGTCATATGCCCACAGCAAACCAAAAGAAATATTACTTTGTTAATAATATACATATATATATATATGTGTGTGTGTGTGTATATGGATGATTAGATAATTATTAGTGTTCGATAAATATTTCTACCTTATCAAGATTGTCTGAAATACCAGAATATAGTATGACTTTCTCATACATATTTCTCATCACATAGTAGCCACACTCATTGAATCCCGGTTTCTAACGCACTAAAATTTTGATGGAGTCGAAAATTAATATTAGTAATCAAACTAACAAAATTTGAAACTTCAAAAGTTTTTGTAACATTTAAAGGATATTTTTATACCATAATTGATTTCCATAAAGCAGTGCTACGCCTTGCAACCCCCATCGCCCACAATGATTTATATGCCCTAAAGTTTCAATATATATATATATATATATATGTATGTACAAGCTAAATAGACTCAAACTTACACAAAAAATCTATTATGCAAGTAGTACACACGTTATGTTCAATGCAAAGCACAATCAAAATCCAGTGATTTCTAGAATATTTTATAAACATGTAAGTTTACGTTTGATTCGCAAATGTTTCAAATTAAGCAAAAGCAAAAAAATAAATGAATAGCAGTAACGGTCTTATCCCTTATGATACTGTGCTAGAATATATTTATTGTCCCTCAATTGTGTCGGCGCATTGACTATATAATCGAAAGTCTTGTTCTTATTATGTTCAAAATAAAGTGCCGCGATCAGCACTGGACACAGGAACTCAATATTTTCAATCCCAAATTCATTGCATATTGATGTGAGTACCTGAAATACATCATACCAAGAGCGAATTGTCAAATTAAAAGTTATATGAAAATTGTAAGTATGTTAGAAGAAGCCTGACATCTCAAAAGTTTACAAAATAGACGCGTTCAACCTTATATTGCAACTTAAGTAGGTCGGTAATACGGTTGACCAAAACATAAATCTCATTCATCTTTTCAATAGGTGATGAAACATCTAATGATCTATCGTCACGTTAATAAAATCCTCCATGAAGGGCAGTTTAATGGTCAGATTCTATAACCTCTGGAGGGTGGGACTTCGGGGTGCCAATGTTGCATCAAGCTTAGGTCATGTCGAAGAGATTGCAGTACTCGCGTGCTGTTTATTCATCTCACTGGATGTTGCTTGCCTCAGTATGTTTTCCTGTAGTGAGATATTTTTTCCCTCATAACATGTATAACACAAAATCAAATATACAAAGAAACTTTTATATAACTTCAATTAATTAAATTGCCTAAAATCATTAAATGTGCGGGCCATTGAGCGAAGCTCTCAATTGCATCTAATATATGCTAATGGAATAAAGTTTGCACTGGAAGATTCAACTGTCTCGTATAATCAGCTACATCATTAACTGACATTTTTTTAATTATTGGGCAGAATTTGCTGATGGTACACCAATGTATCAGGGTCGGATGGAATACCATCCTTGTGGCCACAATGTGAGTCTCGCCATTAGAAACTAAGGCGAGACGACACGGAATCAGCTTTTTTTTAATATTCAATACAAGTGAAAATTAACGTTATCTCCGAAGTATTGAAATGAAGTGAATAGATTCAAATAGAAGATAACTTAACACTACATACCTTAACGACAGGATGTGGGTCAAGATCAACCGAGTGGCAACTAGTCCAGGTCGATGGTCTAACGTTGGGACTAGCTGTCGAATAGCCAAAAAACTCTGGTAGATTTGCATGCCAAAATGTTGGAAGGCAGAGACAAACCGCGACAGCATCATGTTGAGCTAGGACTGCATTTATGGTATAGTCTCTTTCTTGAACCGCACAGCGATGCTACTCTCTACCTCCGATGTGATCACCTGTCTAATATCATCCAACGAGATGACCCCACTAGGCCCTCTTCTGGTTTCTTCAGGTTAGCCATAAATGTCCCTCACAGTGACGTATACACCATATCTAATATCATCTGTCTAATATCGTCCAATAAGATGACCCCACTAGGTCCTCTTCTAGTCTCTTCAAGTCAACTATAAATGTCCTTCACAGTGACATATACACCATATCCCCTCACTAGACTTGAATGCTCCTCCTTACCAAACACCTCAGACAAGATATCTTTGTGCCTTTTCAGGATAAACATCCCTTAGCTGGCCTAATCGTACTTTTCTTTCTGTCACAAAATGAAAGTTAAATATAACTTCATAAATTATTGTTAATTAACTAAAATTATGAAAAATTGAACACTTATATACTTACAATTTCTCATACGCCCCCTAGTTTTTTTCGTTAGGGATGTAATAATTACGATCTGCCATCTTTTCCATTCTTACTTGAACCTAATCTAAACTGCGATCCTCGATAAGAAAAGTTGAGCAAACCGACCCATACGATGAGGAAGAAGATAAAGGGTTTACCACAAGCCACTCAGGTCTCATCCCTACATGTCTGGCTGATATTAGAAAGTGTAGATCTACTCACTAAGCGCTTGACTTTCCTTCGTCTTCTCACATTTTTCCTGAAAGAAAAGTCATCTCTGGATTTTAGTTTTTAGCCATAGATAATCAAGTAAAAAAAAATTATGTCATTAATAAACCTTGAACTCCTGTGTGTCATAATCCTTTCTGAATTGCTCCTACTGAGTGACGAAATAAAAGTATAAAACTAACACAGAGTTTCATATTTAGGATGCTTTTCTTTGATGAGTTTTCAAACCAAGTATGCCTTGAAGCATCTCAATCTTTTCCCAGCCACTCTCAATACAGGCTACTTCATATTCTCATTCTGTATGTTGAAATGCTTTTGCGGGACGGCGAAAAATTTCGCTCTTTTAATAAATATAAACAATCAAGTGACATTAATTAACTACGTTTGAAACGATATGATACTTTGATATCTCTCCAAATCACGTCCTTAAAGCCATACTTGACCTATTTCCAATCTTTGTAGTTTATATAAACATGAATCTTAGCCACACTTCCCACGTAACTCTGGAACTTCTTACTGAACATCCCAATCAGCCTCCCCAGCTCGTCAAACTGAATTGCCATTAGCTCATCTTCCTTTTGCTTGAATTTCCTGTAAATAGTTGCTCATCTTGTCCACTTCACTTTGTTGGTAGACGAGGAATCAGATACACTTGCATCATCGTCCATCGCGAAGCTTTTAAATAAGCGCCTACGTATATAAAAAGATTAATAAATTAGTATTATCAATATCACACCACAATAATAGTCATTAATGAAGTGTGTAAATAATAATACAAGTATGAAAGTAACATTGCAAGTAACAATGAATAGAGCATATAAATTATATCATAATATAGCTCATTTATAATCAAATAATCATAAAGAGAGCATATACAAGATTAACAATCACCAACGATGATCAATCCACAAGCCTTCACCATGATGCGGATGCTTGTAATTTTTTTCAATGATATTTTCCCCAGTGGGTACATATTGTATATACTAAGAGAGAACGGAAGGGTTTCATCAAACTGATCATACTTTTCTTCGTGGACCACTTAATTAGTACCAACAATACATCTCTTGCCTTGAAGGACAACTGAGCACTTAAGCTCGGTCGGATCAGCAGCGTACAAAACCTGCTTTGCCGACCAAAGTCTACCAGGGTAAAACCCAGTTCGTCTACTTGCACACCCCATCGGTTCTCAACCTATTTATAGCGAATAAGAGGAACATTGAGAACCTTATAGTCAAGTTCCCAAATTTATTCAATGACACCATAATAGGACATTACAACATTAACAGGCCTAGTATCTCTAGCACTCATATATTCTCTTTAGAGGGCTACTAACGTCACTCTATTGTTTCGCATCGTGCTCTTATTATCCTGACATTGTGTGTAAAATGTATACCCATTAATGTCATATCTTTCATAAGAGAAAACATCCACCCAAGGTCCATACGCTAACTATTTTAGTGTTTCAGTAATGGTGTTTGGCGATTGTAACAAATGTTGCATCACTTTATCTTTGAACTATGTAATAAACAAGCGATTATATTCACTAGTCAGCCACTTTTAACCTTTTGAAGGATTCTGTCACCTTAAAATAGACATGTGTTCATCCAAATATGAGTACTTCTCAATAAAGTATTGAAAGACAAGGAACTGTGCCTTATCTCTCATTTCAGCACTGGGCACAGTTGTTTTGAATCTAATCACACCTTTATCCCCGAGTCTTCTCTCGTGACGAGATTTTGGGATACTAATCGTTTCAACACCATATAGCTAACCAGTATAAAATTCAATAGCCTTCTCAGCAGCATAACCTTTAATTATACTCCTTTCAGGTCGAGATCGGTTTCTAACATATATTTTCAAAATTCCCATGTATCTCTCAACTGGATACATGCACCTTATGAATACTGGACTACAAATCTTAATTTCTCTCACCAAGAGAACAATACCATAATGTCAAAAAATAATGTCAGAAAATACATTTCAAACTGACATAGAGTGATAACATCGGCCTGCAAATCACCCAACGTCTCCAGATCGACAACTTTATTACCAATTGCGTTGAAGAATAAGCAAAGCTTGGATATGACATATGTAATATGTTTTGGCAATAGCCTCGCAATGCAACAGGCAAAAAGTGTTGCATTAAGACATGACAATCGTGGGACTTCAAACCAACCAATTTCAAGTCCTCCATCGACACACGCTTTTTGATACTTGATGAATAGCCTAATAGAACCTTAACAGAATTCAGAAGAATTGAGGCTTTAGTTTTTGTGTTAGGAGAAAATGAATTGCAAGAGTCAAATATGTACGCTATGCGAGTTTTGAATTGGTGTTCAATAGGCATCCATGCTATAAATAAACAATACACGTCAGTTCCTTAAGGAACCAATGTGTTTGAGGAACTGACGAGTTTCCTTGAGAAACCTATGTGTACAGTTTAGGTCGCAAAAGAATTGGCGTCAGTCACAATTGAGCAACCGACGCCTTAGTCAATAAACATCGGCTTCTATTTAAAACCGACATGTATTGATTTATCGCAAATGCCACTGTATCTCCTTTCCGCGTCGCTTTCTGAACAAACCGACCTGCACTCCTTTTTTTTTGGTCTAAATCTATTGTAATGTTAACTTTTGAAAAAACTACAATTCCACCCAAAATTCAAATTGCACCCAAATTTTTGACCAGCATTGAGCACTATAAAAACCGAGTAGAAAAATAATGTGGCCATGAGGATGGACGTGTAGAGTTTAGTTCGCAGAAAACTAGGTGTCGGTTGCAATTAAGCAACCGATGCCTAAAGTCAATACACATCGGTTTCTATTTGAAACTGACGTGTAATGATTTACCAAAAATGCCACCGTTTTTTCTTTGTGCATTACTTTTTGAACAAATTGATGCGCATTCCTTTTTTTTTTTTTCTAAATCTTTTGTAGTTTTAACTTTTAGAAAAAACTATAATTCCACCTAAAATTTGAATTACACTCAAATTTTTGACCCGTATTGAACACTATAAAAACCAAGTAGAAAAATAACATGGATTAGAATAGATTTCAAATCCACAACCTGAAACTAGACAGAATTAGTGGTTACGTCGATTCTTTCCAGTGCTCAACGAGGAGTCTTAAACAGACTTTCACACTGTATGGACGAAATTATTACCACACATGGATTCAATGATCGGACTCGGAGAGTACAAATTATGTACAAATGGAGAGTACAAATAGCATTATAGATTTGTCATGAATAGTAATTTGGTTGCTCCAATAGTCAGATCTTTTTTGGAGTGAAAAAAAATAAGTCGGTAGCTAGATAGTCATCATGTCAAATTATTATATTTCTGCCAAAATTCTCTGTGATCTCAAACTTCCTCTTCTGAAATTTTTAATAAATAGAGTCACTTGAGCATTTCCTTATAGAAAGTTTTAAATATCCACAAAATGCATGCCAAGCTGACGAGGCTCGCACCATCTTTACCTGACCATAGCAGGCGCCCAGCTTTCTACGTGCAGAGCGCATCGCACGAAGGGGTGGAGCCATATAAAAGCCTGCCTTCGAGGTTCTATTTTTTAGCTTTTGTTATTTCTTGTGTTCTTTTCTCTCATTTGATTTTGAGAGGTGCAAGTATACTACAGAATCCTAGGATCTCCATGAAGGTTAATTTGATTTCTCTTAGTTACTCATTTAAGCTTAAAGTTAATTATGATTTCTAGGTATTTTGAAGTTAGTATGCATTTGATTATTTATTTATTTTTTTTTTGTTGCATTTTCAGTTCGAGGTTTTCTCACTATCGCATTATCTATTTATAATTTCATCCTGAAATTCTTTCTTATCTTTAATGAAAACTGAGAATTATATATGTTAATGTTTTTATTCAATCATATTCAGCTGGTGTTCGTGCATCAAGTTTTATCTCTTATCTGGATTGTACTTCAAAAGATGAATTGTCGATATGCATATATATGGATTGATATGGATTGTCTATTTTGCAAAAGAATTGTGTATTGTGATTGATAGAATGGCCCCCTTGTAATATTAGCTGGACTGCTGGATTGCATTTGATTATGCTTGTCATGTGAAAGTCTAATGTGAATTCAATTGTATCTTTAAATGTGGTTGGTAGAGCTTTAAATCTAAGAGTTTTGTGGTTCAAGTTGGATCAGATGATACTGGAGTTCCCAATAATATGGTCCCTGTAAACTCCACCGTGAAATTCACTTTGCATAACAAGACTATATTTTTTGGGGAGTCCATATGACATCTACCCCTCTTAAACTATCCTACTCACAGCTCAAAATTGCTTCTGGATATGTAAGTTCATTCCCTTTTTGTAATGCTGGATTGTGTAGCTTAGAATACAGATATGTTGTTGTTGCAAATGCATACAGCGACATCCTGCCGAATCCCGATGATTCACTTGTGGCTTTCCCATCTTATACAAATTTTGTTATTTGTTTCTTCCTAACTGATAAGGTTCCCTTGTTTAAATGTTCTGATAAGCAAACCAATTAGTTAATTTGACCGGCTCTAATGTTAAAAAACTTTTGTTGCAAAAATTTTTTAGAAATCCCAGCGTGCATGCGGGATAAAGGGGTCGTCATATATATATATATATATATTAATCAAAAAGCTAAGCAACTACACAAGGACACTATAAAATATTAGCCATGCAAGATTCGAAATAAAGATAAAGATTTGTCTTTTCTGTCTTCCGCAAAACACAGATATCTTACATTGTCATTGGTAACAAAAATCAAAGAGAGTAAATTGCTAGCAAGTAATATAAACTATTGATGACCAAATTATTCCTAAACTAAAGCCTTAGTTTTTCAAAAAATTTGGGCAAAGAAACTAAGCCGACCAAAAAGTAATTCTCAACTGAATTAATCACAAAAGCGAATAAAAGGAACAAAAAGCCATCATTTGCACCTGTGTCTTCTCATCCTTCTTCGAAGAATCATCTTCCTTAATAAATTAGGTGACAACATCTTACACTCTATAATGGCGCAAGAAGCAAGGATAAAGAAGAAATCATCATAGCATTATGACACGTGAATTGCAATAAACATTTAAGACGGCATTGTAAAATAAGATGTCCTTTAAAATCTAATCATGGCATTATTAAATGTCTAGATAAAAGTGCATTTCAAATATCTTTTGAATTTCATAGACTTTTGCCACGTTACTGATCCACTGTGAAGCTACTGAAGTTATAAGTTGGGTAATCAGACTATTACATGCATTTGCAAGATATTATTATTCATCTACATTAGGAAGCATGTGCTCTCAGCCAGTTAAAATAGAAGGCATTACAGAAAAATTCTAAATATGAATTACACATGTCCCTCCCCTATCTCCCTTTATATAAAAAACATATGGTTAAATAATAAATGAATAATTCTACTTAGACAAAATTAGTGACAAAAAATTTGACAAAGTTGACATTTGGCTTGTGTGATTGGTGTTGATGTAAAAGTGATGTGATGTGTTAAAAAAGATCATGCTATGTGTTAATTTTGTTAGATTTTTTGTAAATTATTTTGTCTATGTAGCATAACCAATGATGAATACATGAACTAGAGTCTAGAGATAAAAAAAAATAAGAACAGGACTTTCAGAAAAACTAAAAAGAGGACCAAAGGGAACTCTTCTAGCCCGAGTCACTGTCCGTCTCCCAACCTTAAACATTGAATTAAAAATGAAAGGATAGGAAAAAGGTGAAAGAGAAGACCAATTCGGGAACTGTTATTCATTTCGCATTTTGAGCAGAGGAATGCTTCAACGAGCTGGCCGCTGATATTTTACATTGGAGCAGCTTATAAATTCGCTAAATATACCATTTAGGCTTCTTTAGATTCCGATCAGACATTCTTCGGCCGGTGCAGTACGATGCAAGGTGGATCAACAGGCGTCGGCTATGGTCTCAAATATCAGGTCAATTTCAAATCCTCTGTGTAAATTCTCTCCATGTACGATTGCGTAAAACCCTAATCTTTAGCGGAACACAATTCTGAACTGAAGTTATGAATTGTAGGCTAGATGCATTTCCGATGTGAAAGCAGATACAGATCACACCAGTTTACTCACTGGCACTCTTAGCCTCAAGGAAGAAAACGAGGTGGTTTCACTGCTCAGTTTATCTAAACATTGTCTCGTGTTCAAAATTTGATGTGAATCGTAGGGGTTTATTTGATCAAATGTGAATTTTGATATTTTAGGTGCATTTGATAAGGCTTTCATCAGGGGGTTCTGAATTGATATGTGAGGGTTTGTTTTCGCATCCCAATGAAATTTGGGACCTTGCCTCATGTCCCTTTGATCAACGCATTTTCTCCACGGTCTTTTCTTCGGGTAAGACCCTATATACTTTCCAACTTTTTTTTCCTCCTTTTTTTCCCCGTTAAAACTTATTTGGAGTTTCCTATTTGTTGAAGTTTTCTCCCCCTGAATTTTAATAAAAAATTATGTTGTTCGAAGGTGAATCATATGGGGCAGCAATATGGCAAATCCCAGAGTTATATGGCCAATTGAATTCCCCTCAACTCGAAAGAATTGCTTCTCTGGATGCTCACAGTTCGAAGATTAAATGGTTAGTTCATTGTGAAATGGATAAGATGTGAGCTGGATAAAAGCTGGAACAGATGCACAATTTAAAATGCAGTTAAAATGTTTTGTTCTGGATTAGAAGGGGTGGAATACCTTTTGCTCTAAGCTTGTCATTTTGCTATCTTATAATGTGTTACTGATTCTTCAACTTTGGTGTGGGATCACTTCTGCGATGACCTGTTCTTTATATCCTTTCGGAACACGGAATTAATGAACTCCTCTAATGGAAATGTATATTTTATCTTTTTGATACTTCTGCAAGTTAAGTTAAACCCATTCACCACCAATCCGGATCAATCATGATTTGATCGCTTACCAAATCTACTTTTGAAGCCTATAGGATTCATATATTTCTCCAACTTTATAAGTAATTGTTATTGTATTTTAATTTTTGCGGCGGAGTTGAGATTATATTATACCATTCATCATCGTTGATGCTGAATATTTTTTGAACACCCCCAGGGGGGTTTTGAAAACCATAATTTTGACTTTCTCATAGCACCCTTGGATTGATCTAAACAAAGGCAATTTCAATAAATGAAGAGGTGTCATTTTGGTCTGTCCGTCAGATAGTGAGTTTCGAAGGTTCAACGTGAAACAAAATGAGGACTTCAACATTGGCGCTGCTTAATCCTGCTGCTACCGTTATTCATTTGTCTCTGCTTTATGGTGAGATCGATTGTCTGAATTCATTTTAGTTTTGGTATTTTGAGTTTAGTTGAAAACTTAAAGGTATTGAATGTTTATTCTCGTTGTAGTGTACTATGGTGGCCTACCGGAAGGCATGACAAAATAGTTAGTATTGACGAGCAGAATGTGCTCTTCCGATCTTCCTATGGAGCATAGATACGTCTAAGAAGACTGCGCAGGTACGGCTCATATAATAATTTATTGAGTCTCCTAATGGTGATATGATTAGGCATTCACAATATGGAGAGTTGTAACTCATAAGTTTTTCCAAGCAGTTTCTATTCATCAGTCCCTGACTTTGTAAGATAAGTTACTAAGCTTTGTTTGACATTGATCATTCATTATCTTTTTCTCCTGAGATCGGAAGAGCACACGTTTTATTTGAAATATGAAAAGGTTGCTTTATATTAAATTTATATTTTTCCCATCTTCATGTTCACGTCCAACATGGGATAGGATTTTAATTACTGGACTGGAGAGGAACCTTAAGATCAATGGGATACCCTTGTTCCTTTTGATTCCTTGGGCTAATTCTTATTCAGGTCTTGCTACAAAATCTAGGTACAATCACAAGAATCTGCTGGCATGCTCCATTATTTATCTGGTGGAGCATGGGATGCACATGATGTCAATGCTGTTGCCTTAACTTGTGAATCATCAGTTCAACTTTGGGATCTGCGAACAATGAAGTATGTCTATCTCAAATCCACATCTCTGCCAATTTCTGATTAAACTATGTTCAAGCTATTTAGATTTTTGATGGTCATTTGAGTGAAAATATTGTGCAACTAGTTTGGGCTTTCAGTTTGTATTTGATAGTAAGTTGTCAATATCATCTAACAGATTTCAGTCAGTTCAGACCTTCCTTTTTACAATATATGATTACTTGTAAAGTTTCATATTAATCTGATCATCAATTGTTCTATTTCTTTTATTTTTTTTTTCGTTTTTATTTTTCTAGTTCTATATTTAGAATATGGATCTTCAATAATGATTATATATATCAAGATTCATTATTTATTTATTTATTTTAGGACGACCAATTCAATTCAACACAGTCATGTCCGTAATGTGGATTACGACCCGAAAAAGAAATACACACTTGTAAGTATGCCGTTATTAATTCATTTGACTATTTCGTTGACCAACTTGTGATACTATTATTCGTGAGGATGTTGTATTAATGTACATCTACACTGAGGTCGGATGTGAAATTTAGGGGGACGAAGGAAGATAAATTTTTTAAATTCTAATACTCCCTCCGTCCCACAAAGATAGTATGATAGTTATTTTCAAACAAATTAAGAAGCGATGGTTAGTATAGTTGAAACATTAAATGTTATATGTATTTTCCCATTTATACATTTATGTCTTATTAATTCTTTGAAATACTTCCAATGCATAGGTACTTGTCGTGAAGTAATAACAAGATACATTAATTAAGGGCATATATGGAAATGAAAATTTTAAAACATGCTCAATATGGTGAGTGGACTATCTTTTTGGGATGGACAAAAATAATATAGAGGACTATCTTTGTGGATCGGATGAAGTATAAAATAATGTCATCTACATCTAGATTATGCATCTTATCCGGTCTACTACAGAGAATGAAATTGTATTAGAACGGATAAGATTGACAATGTAGATTATGCTTTTTGATTTGAAACTTAATTGATAATGTACATGCTTTACGTTTGTTCCTAATACTCATAATCCCATAGATGCAATGAATTTCTCATTAGGTTGGCACTGTTCGGTTCCCTTTCTTACTAACTGAACACTTTATGAATGAGAATTTTCTACCTCAATTATATAGTTTACTTTTGTTCCTAATAAGGGTAATTTTCACTCTAAGTCCCCAACCTTTCAATTTTGTATCAATTTTGTCCCTATTCTTTTTTTTAAGCCTGCTAAGTCCCCAACTTTTCATTTATTATCATATTATGTCTCCAATGTCTCTTTTTGTCCCCAAACTTTCAATTTTCACCATTAACCCTTATCAAATGAGTATTATACCCTTGATTTTTCATTTCCACTATAGGTTCCCAACCTTTCAATTTTTATACAATTTTGTCCTCATTATTTTTTAGGTGCATAGGCACTCCAACCTTTACTTTTTTATCGTGTTATATCCCCATAAACACTTTCCATACTTAATATTTTTTTACTGTAATACCATTAATTATTTAAATAAAAAATAAAGAATAATATAAAATAAGAAGTCCACTAACTCTCACTCACTCCAACACAACGCAGTGGGCAGTGGCAACAGTCGGAAATAATGATAATAAAAAAAACTCGATCTATAACGGTCTCGATAAATATAAAATTTGCGTCGAAGAAAGTTGTCGATCTAAATATCAGCGTGACAAATAGGATCTGATTTCTTGATCTACCACAAATCACGTGGCGGATACGGATTGGGTAGATGCGCCCAAAAAAAGTTAATTTTTGATTTATAAAAAATAAATATAGCCATAATACTTTATTCTAATTTCATTTCTCGTCTCTATTTGTGATTTTCACCATAATTTGCCACTAATTTGTTATCTATCTCAGTCTGATCTGATCCACAATTAAAAATTAGAATTAGTGCATTAAGGTTTGGTTTCATTTTTGTAAATTGAAAATAATTTTTTTTATCAACCTTGATCCATATCCGCTACGTGATGTGATGAATCATAAAAACTGATCCAATTTGTTATACTGACTCTCCGATTAGAATTTTTTTTTTTTTAACGCGAATTAGGTATTCATTAAGCTTAGTGTAGATTTTTTTTTTTTTTTAATTACTACGGGCTAAGATGGTAGGGCTCTTATTTTATATTATTCGTTATTTTTTATTTTTGTTTAAATAATTAAAGGTATAATCGTAATTTTAATATGAATTAAAATTAGTAATTGAAGGTTGATGACGGAAGTTATTATTAGGGACGTAATGCAACAACAAATGAAAGGTAAGGGTCCTATATACCTAAAAAAATAATGGGGATAAAATTGTATAAAAATTGAAAAGTTGGTGACCTATAGTGGAAATAAAGAGTCAAGGGTATAATAGTTATTTTAATAGGGGTTAATGGAGAAAATTGAAAGGTTGGGGACGAAAAGTGACGTTGGGGACATAATACGGTAATAAACGAAAGGTTGGGGACCTAGAGTGAAAATTACTTATCCTTTTGTTCAGACAGTCTTTTTCTTCTTTTCCATTTCATGAATGTTGTCAAACTTAGAATCACGTGGTTTCATATAAAATTGTGGGTAAGATTATGAAATAGTATAAAATATATCCAGAATTATCCACGTTTCAAGTGTTCCCAAGTTAAAAAAAAGCATCTTAAGAATGGGTGAAAATGTAATATGCAAGTTACTCTGCTGAACGTTTTTACTCAAATAACCAACCTAAAAAGGGGTAGTTAGCCCCTGGGAGAAGTAGAATGTGGCCGTAGGTTGAAAGGAAGTGATTCTTTCTTGTTCTCTCCTTCTCTATCTTTCCCGTAGTTTTCTATAAATTTTTCTTAGGTAATTTCAATCAGTGGAAGCAGAGAAGAAAGTTCTCTCTCATTATTTTTTTTTTATTTTTTTAAGGAGCTTCAATTTGATCTCTGTTCCTCTCTTTGAAAGATGATTTTACATGTCCTGCTCTGCATTTCTCAGGTTACTGCTGAAGATGAGTCTGGGATTCATATATGGGATCTCAGAAACCTGAAGTTTCCCGTTGCTGAACTCCCTGGACATTCACACTGGTATTTTGTAAATAATGAGATACATCTCTATTTTGATTTAGTGGATATAATATATTATGTCTTGTATTCTTTCTTTCTTTCTTTCTTTCTTTCTTTCTTTCTTTTTTCTTGCTTTTATCTTCCTTTCATTTTCCCGCTTATACAGTTTTATATGTCTTGTATTCTTTCTTTCTTTCTTTCTTTCTTTTCTTGCTTTTATTTTCCTTTCCTTTTTCTGCTTATACAGTGTTTTATTTTCTGTGCTTAGTCTTTTAAGAATTAAGTGATGTAATCCTATAAAATATAGGGAGCTTTGTTAGGCTAGCTTCCACAAGAAAAAGAATGAAAAATTCTCATGTTTCTCACATATGCTATGTGGCAGTTCTTAGTGGATTTCTTAATCATTTATGTTTTGATATTTGATTGTTGATCCGTCAAAATATTAATATTTTGACAGGACGTGGACCGTTAAATGTAATCCAGAGTATGAAGGCTTGATTCTGGTCTCTCTCTCTCTCTCTCTCTCTTGTGCATGTTGCCAAGAAATCTCATGTCATCCTTTTTGCTTCCCCAACCCCCTCTCTTGCATGTTGTAAAGAAATCTCGCATCATCCCCCCTTCTCTCTCTCTCTCTCTCTCTCGTGCATGTTGCAAAGAAATCTCACGTCATCCTTTTTGCTAGTGCAACTTTCTTTTACACATGGTGCGTATAATGACTATGGATTTTTGGCTAATACGCCAATTCTTTTGTAGAGTGCTGGAACTGACTCAGCTGTCAATTTATGGTCGGTTCCTCCCAGCAGTGACGATACTCCATCAGAACGGTCAGTCTTTTAATTATGGATTCCAATGCCATTACGTGATTATCATCTTGTATTCATCCTTGATTCTAATTTTGGCAGCCTAGTGGAATCACCTACCAGGAGGGCAGTTCCATTGCTTCACTCTTACACCGACTATGAAGACAGTGTTTATGGTATTTGTTCAACATCTGAACTCGGTTCAACTTTAGCGCTTAACTCAACTTGACTGGCTTGGCTTGCTTGCAGGCCTTGCGTGGAGTTCTCGAGAACCCTGGATATTTGCTTCCTTGTCTTATGATGGGAGGGTGAGACTTCTATGCTATTAGAAAAATTCTAATCTGAAATTTGTATTAATTCTATAGAAGTAGATGCAACAATAAACCAAACAGACCGGTGACGATGGATTTACATAACCAATCTAAATAAATAAGGTTTAGTTAGTTATTATATTCTTGTTCTTCCATAATATTTCAGGTGGATGACTTGTATTTTTAGATCATGAGTATTAGTTGATATCATGTCATTGTTTGCATGAAGGATTCTCGGCATCATAGGATATTCTTCGTCATGGTTCTTCTACATGATGGTATTCTTATGGCACTGTCTTTTAGGTCAAGTCATATTGATGCAAGATGGAAAGGAAAAATTTATTCTAGAAGAATTTAAAATTAGTTGAATTTTTTTCTATTGTTACTTGTTCAAGTGGTTTTTCTATCCTTTATTAGTTTGTTTCCTTAATATAGTTGTTTCCTTATTAGATTTATTTTGAGCCCAATAAGTAGAGGGCTAAATTCATTGTTTACCTCGCTTCTCTATTATGAATACAAATTAAGAATACTCTTGATTTTCTAAGAACTTGCGAGTTCTTGCTTCAATTTCTAAGAGCTAGCAAGCTCTTGTGTGTTTTTGGCATCACATACATTATTTTCAGTACTAGAAAAAGATGTGTGTCATCAGAAATTTTCATACTGCTGAGAATAAAATTCGATCTCTAATTTCATCATATTCTACTCAACAAGTCAGAATATTAAGATGCTCTGAATTATTTTACATGCTAGTTGTGAGGTTATCCCTGATCAAAGTGAAGGGGTTACAGATACTGGGAGAATATATGGGAAACTTCTCTAAGTACATGTGTTATGTGAACAGATCGTAAATTGACTTTTTTCTTTTCCTCTCATCTATGCCTGGTTTTTTTCACCTATATTACACAAACAGACGTCTATTGTCTCAAGTTGGTTGGTGCCAAATTTAAATTCAGCCATTCAGGTTACAACTAGGATGATATAAATAATTTCCTCATTTAATGTGATAATTGAAGGAACAAAAATAACGTTAGAACAGGCAAGCATTGCACCAGTTGTTTTTCCGCGTTTCTAGAATTTCAGATTTTCTGTTAACCATGGATTGTAACAAAGTCAGTTGCTGTGATGCAGGTGGTTGTGGAATCAATTAAACCCCATCTTCCTAAGAAATGAATCCCAGCCAATGCAGTTGGTGTGAGTTCTGACTTTGGCTTTTCTGGTCAAGCTTTTTAGCCCGGTTCTAATTCTTTTATTTCTTATACTTCTTTTCCTCATTTGTGCTTGCAGAGTTAATCGATTTTGTTCCAAGAACACAATATTACTGAGGCTTAATTGCTTTACCACCACTGATATCTGGTATGGTGTTCCTTTCTTCCCCTGAGGTGACGTTTTCACTCCAGAGCTTTTGTTGCTTTTTGGGTCTGGAGTTGCGACCGATTTTGCTGTTCCATTCTTGATGAATTGGTTGTTGATCAAGTGTTGGCGCATAAACTCTCAATTTTATGTTGTATTTACTTTGTTTACAATCATCGCATATTTGTCTAATTTGGAGGTGAAGCTCTTGATGCTATCACATTACTACTCGGATTTTCCCTTGCTTGCTTTCTTATTGGGTGACTTCGTGTGTACAAATGGACTTTTTGCCTTTGAAATGTTCAACTTTGTTTTAAAATTTTAATGGTAAAAACATACATTCGTGCGCGTCAAGTCACCCAACAAGTATTGCGTCTCATGGCACAATGTCTTCTTGTCTAAAGATTCGTTCCTTAGAGATAATAATATGAAAGCTTGTGTAACGGCTTAACGAACACGTAGGTACCAATTCACGTGGATCCACATGTTAAACCACCGCACTTCTAGCTTGGTATAGTTCTTTAAGGAAAACACAATTTACATCATATACATATTTTACATCTTACAAAAGGACCAGATATTTTCCGTAAGAAATTATGAAGGGAAATTTAGGAAAATGGATCAATCATTTTTATATGGTACCGTCAAATATGAGCATTGATTTAAAGATGTTTCAGGAATACCTGAAATTACTATAAATATTCCCCAAAACAACTAATTTCCTATTTTCTTTAAAAAAAATGATCAGACGTGTGCTCTTCCGATCTAAGAAAATGAAAAATCTGACTTTTTTTTTTAATTTATGTTTAAAAAATTAATAAAAATCATCTTTATTTTACATGTGTCAAATATCTAAGTACAAACACTTCTTATTTGTAGTTTAGATGTATATGCATGTATAATGATATGCCTATATTGGTAACATAAAATTTCTCCTACATAATAAATCTTGACATGCACGTGCTCGCACTGCCACAGCAAGGTCACATTGTCAAGATTACAATCTACATTTTTGCTCATGCGTATGTTATTTTTGTAACATTGTTGTCATTGCAATATCAAACCACCAAGCTACTAACACAATCACTCAGTAACAACTAACAACGGATCAAGTCTTCCACAAACCCGAAGTTGGCTCCTTTAGAGAGCCTGCATGCATAGGTGGTGGCTGACTGAGCGATGACGTGGTAAAATTGTGGACCCCACAACCCACCTCACCAATCGTCAGACAAGAACACAGAAGAAGAGAGACTCCGTTCTTGCTCCAGTCACCCCTCCGAATTCAACGCCGACCGCCACTTCGCCGGAGCCAAAATTGACACCAGCGCCCCTAATCCCACATCGACCGGCACCTAGCAGTTCGAAATCACCCAGAAACCCCCCCCCCCCGGCTCGTTTTCTGTTCGCATTTCAACCTTTTATCGCCCCCGTCGACGTCGTCGGCTGCGCCAGAATTCCTGGCACGAACAGGCGCTTTTATTAAGTATCAATCCTCATCTCTTCATCTACTCTAACCCAGTATTGGTATACTGCTCATATAAGTACTCTGCAAAAAGGTTTCCAGGAAACAAGAAAAAAATGGGGCATTTATGCATTTTGCTCAAATCCCATTTTACTGTATGGATTTTTGGGCTAGTGGCATATGATTGAGTGAAAGATACAAAGGTCCCTACGCTAATGCCCGTCCCTTCATTTCTGAACCTCTATAGATGCAATTTTTAGTTTTTTAATCTTCTTTTTTGTTCTCTTCACTAACTAGCATTAGTTTCTAGAAACTTTATTTTTGTTAGATGCAAACGTCAATTAGCACAATGTGGAAATATGTTTGCAGCTCATATATTGTATCTGTGAAGGTGGTTTACTTAGAAGGGATTTTAAGGGGGTTTTCAGTTGGGTGTGGGTCTGCGTGGGTTTACAGGCGCAGGTGTCAACTCCGGCGCCAGCGAAGGCGGCGGGCGGCGTTGATTTGAGAAGGAGAAAGTTGAGCGGGAAGTGGGGGTATTGGGTTTCTTCGACGCCCTGGGGATATGGGTAGGTCTTGTGGGTTTCTTTTGTGGGTTCGATTGCCCGGCTGAGGAAGAAGAGAGAATGGGTGGAGGGTTTCTGGGTTAGTTGCGGTTCTAGGAGAATACACGAGTTGTGGTAGGTTTGGGTTGGTTTTTATTCGTAAACCAATGGTGGGTCCATTCTTTTAGCACATCATCACCCCCATTCTGTGCACGTGGGTACATTAAATGAAACGACGTAGAAAATTTGAACAACGGATAGTCACCGCTTGGTAACAACCAGTCATTGTAATACCAATGTCACATAGTACCTACTATAATCACGGCCACTTATATCACTTACGATAAGTTTTCCGCACCTGCGAACGGCTTACTCATTTTCAATACAAGTAATAATGATATTATTTGTCTCTATTCTACTTGGTGTCTTTTTATTGGGAGAAGGGTAAATATGTATATTTATACATGAAATCATTCGCTATCAAACGTGAAAATGTCAATTAAATTGAAAAATAATTTTGAAGCCTTATCTCTTCAATAAGTACTTAAAAGTATTATTAAATTGTTAATTGATAATGATTGAATTTGTTATTATTATCAGATTAATAACAAGACAAGATGAATTAATATCGACGTTAAACTTGGATTTAAGTTAAATCAAAAGTGATAGCTTATGTGGTAAAAAATTAGTGGCAAAGACCGAAGAGGGGGCATCCTGATTCCCGCCTGTTTTCCAAATTCGTGAAATTCCTCCGATCTATAAAAATAATTAATAATAATAGATAAAAATTGGATTTAAGTTCCAAAAAATTTCATACCTCATTTTTACCCCAAAACAGATTTTGCCACATGGACCCCTCAACTAATGCAATTACAAAATTGTCCTTTAATTAAATAAAAACTTAGTTTATAAATTAAAATCAAGAATTAAATTTCAGAAGGAAAAATGGGGGTCAATTAATATTTAGTGTATGTGTAAAAAAATAGATGTTGTTTTAATTCGTCGTGTAGTGCTTGCCTCGAGTTTCCGGGGGCCTAAACAAACTCGTATACTAGGGCTATATTAGAACCCTTGGGTAAAAATTATATAACGAAAATTTTATTGTTAAAAATATTAAAAGTAAAAATATAAACACAATAGCCATATATATATTGAAACACTGATTTATTAAGCTTACATCACTCGTGTATTATGTTTCATAGTAAAAATAAACGCATTTTAAAATTTTTACCTCGACTTGGACTCTGATCATTTTGTGCACCCCTACTTCTCATCTTTGCCTCGCCATCTCGTGATTCCCGCCGGCACACGAAGCAATGAGTTTTCTAGGGAAACAGATCTCGAAGCCCAACCTTCAATCAAATACAACCAACTTAGCTATTTCAATAGCTGGACCGAATCAATGAGTTTGTACGAAGCAATGCAACAAATATGTACCATTGCCCATTCGTTGGTTGAAGCACAATTTCACCAACTTATACATGTGTATTATTCTTTATTTAAACTAGGTTGTTTACACCTTTCTTAAATAGAGAATTGAAACGCTCCATAGTAGACTTTGGTAGGGTTAATCCAATCTCAATGCCACCAACCATATCTCTGCTTTCGCATAGAGATATAGCACGTGTTTCATCAATCGTGACTTCAATTTTTCTGACTCTTCCCCACCCGAAATCTAGGTTATAAAACTTCAGTTTCGGTGATCCGGTTACCGTGACATGGAGTTCTGATTCGAACATCGTCTTCCAGTCGGAAATCCAACTTTGAGCATCACCGAGAACGTTCCCATTTAACTTCTTTATTGTACTCCCTATTACTTGAGCTGCATTCACTATTCCTTTTTCTCCCGTCAAATCTTCCCTGGACGCTTCTAATCGACCAAACGCAACGCAATTACCCACGTAACTTGCGGGTACCGGGTAATCCAACCGGGTCATCCCACCTGCAATGAACCCGAAATTATGCGCTTCTTCCTTACCCGTCTCATTAACGGGCCAGTTAGCCTTCACCCAACAGACCCACACAAATGCACATGTTACAACATAGGGCGACAGCAGCATTTGTCTTGACCCGCATGAACTTTTGGAGAGGACAAGGATCCATTTCTTGATCTTGTCCATCTCGGGTGGACCCAGTACAAATGTAGACCTTACCTGTTCATGATAATTTGAAAATGTGGCCATGAGGTGCAGTGATCCTTCCAGATTCCACCACTGTTTCAAGAAAGCTGCTTCCAGCTCATCTCTGTCATGTATCAGAGACCTTTCATGAGATGCTAGAAACTTCAAATCATCTCCAGAAATACTCAATTTATCTCTGGTACTGACATTAACAGAAGCCCACATCTTCAAGAAATTGTCAAATGTCCGGCCGTCACCCACCACCGGCCGGAGTGTGAACCCCATGCAAATCCCAGAACTAGGAAACAGAGTAATCTGTATAGCCAAAAGAGGGTATTTTTCACATTCTTCAGATTTTGATTTTTCACTCAGTGGGAGCTTAGGCACAAGGCAATGGAGATGATGGAAATTTCTTGGACCGTCAGAGGAGAGATAACTGAAGTCACCGCCAGGTCCACCGCCCACCGACTTTGCCACCGTCAGTAAAACAGAGTCACCCTCAGTGTATTCGATTCTGGGCTTTGTTGGTTTTGGCGGCACCACCAATTTCCCGGCGAAAGGGAAGAAATGCCGGAGAGTGACGGAGAGAGAGTTCTTGAGAATGGGGAGAACTGTTTGCATGAATTCAGCAGATGAAATGGGGAGATCGTAAAAGAAGAGGGGCTGGCCGGGGGGGAGAAGAAGCCATGGAATGTCCAAGAATGTGAGAGGAAGGGAAGTGGAAGGAACTGATCCCGGCGGCGGAGAAACCCAGGAGAGTTCGATGAATTTGGGATCAGTGGAAGGAGCCATTTTTTCTGACGCACAAGTTTGGGACTTGGGAAGGAGGGCGTAGGAGAGAGTTTTGGGGCAATGGTTCTTGGATGAAACTTGAAAGCATCCATTATTTATTGCACTTTTTGTTTGGACTTCGAACGGGTGAATAGTACGTGCCAGGTCCCCTCTTGCCCTCATCCATAGAAATTCTTACAAATCAATGATAAATCAGGTGCCTTTTATTGTTAAAATTAAATATATTGTTAAATATAAAATGGAAAATCTGAAAATTGTGAAAAATGAGGGAAAAAGCATCACCTCAAAGGCAATAGTTTATGATAATATGTTAGATATTTCAATGGTCGTTGTTAAGCGTAGCTAGCACCGAATAGAAGCTTAGGGGCCTTTTCCACAACCAAGTGTAAAAGTTATAGGTGTCTAGCTAGGAATGGCAATAGAGCATGTATGCTTTCCCCCGCCACCGCCCCCGTTAAGAAAAACCCCCTGTACCTGCTACCGATTCACCTTACGAGAAAAATACTCAATACTCGCTTCGTTAAGAAAAAGTTAAAAAAAATTTTAAAAAATTAGAAACTATATAAAAAAATCCAAATTATCATACATCGAGCTAATTTTAAAAGTTATGGTGTTAACCATATATGTGATTTAATAATTTCAATTCTCAGCTTCAATTTTCTCTTTAAACAAGTAACTGAAATTCTGCCACCTATTTGAGAGTTATATCTTCACCTATTATATTTTACTTTTTGTAAGATTTAACATATTATTTTCTGAAATCCATAAAGCTCAACTGCTTCTTGCGGTTTGTATCAATTTTTTTTTTTATAATTACAAAAAAAATATTACCAGGTCAAGACAACCAATACCCATCCTCGACCCGATAAGGGCTCGGGCGAAGAATTTTGTCATGTACGTGTCTCAATAGTTAACGGGGTGGGCCCTGTGAGTACATTGGTTTTGGGTCTAAAATTGTGATTCTTACGTCTAGCATCGAAATAGAAGGTTATGGGCTTTTCCGTAGAAACTTCAAACATTAGGATTCTTTTGCGTAAATTAGCTACTCTAAATATGAAGTAGTCCAGGTCGAATAAAATACTCCTTCCGTCTAAAAAGGATAGTCTGCTATTTCATTTTATTCATCTTAAAAAGATAGTCAACTTATCATATTGAGCATGTATTTAATTTTTCATTTGCATATGTCCCCCTAATTAATTACTATCTCCGTCATAAAAAGACCATCCAGTTGTTTTCTTCTGTCTTAAAATATGGCCTAGTTTTCTTTTTAAAAAGTAGTTGAAATATTAGTTTGCTTATATATCTTTATTTAATGTGTATATATTTAATATGAAAATAGAATTATTAAAGTTGAATAATTAATAAATAAAAGGGTACAATAGAAAAATGATGTTAAATTTACTTTTCTAATTATATTAAATAAGCTTTTCTTAATATATGTGAAAAGAGAAATAGGACCATATTTTTGGGACAGATGTAATATTGTTATTCAACTATCTATACATTGAAAATAATTCAAACAATTAATGAGGTACGGGAGTATATATGAAAAAATAAGGTAAAATTTAATATTTTAACTATGTTAACTATCGTTACGGATGAAGTACAATATGATGATAAATAAAAATCAGAAGTATTTTTTTCATGGATAAATCAATCAAGCTTGAATGTATAAAATAATTAGAACTTCTTTAAAAAATAATAATAATAATAATTAGAACTTAATTGAGTTTTTTAAAAATAGCTGTATTAATTATTTATTTAGTTTTAATAAAAAAGTAAATCGGAATTAAAGAAATTGTGAGGCATTGGAATAAAGTAAATTATAAAGTTACAGAACATATTAAATTCAATTGAACAAAATATGAGAGATTAGTATATTGGTCGAAAATGTATTTTTGTTACTTTTGAGACTTACAAT
Source organism: Nyctanthes arbor-tristis (assembly GCA_963692815.1). Classification (NCBI taxonomy): domain Eukaryota; kingdom Viridiplantae; phylum Streptophyta; class Magnoliopsida; order Lamiales; family Oleaceae; genus Nyctanthes; species Nyctanthes arbor-tristis. Next base: position 39,218 of record CAVNYN010219700.1, read on the forward strand.
GAACCGTACATTTATTTATATTTATAATTAATTCTTTCTTTAAAGTTCAAGTTAACATCTTCAATTTGACACGTACGTTTTATTTTTTTAATTAATGGCCAATTATATTCACACTGCACTTTTATACATTTATTACTTGGTAGTGGTCCTTAATATATAGTTATTATTATAATTAAGTCTAAATACTTTTATATCATGTTTTTATCATTGAATTTTCTTTCATGTCAATATTTATGACATATATATCCCCTTCACGTATAATGTAGACAGCGAAAAGAATCAAGAATTGTTGTCGTAATTTTCTTCTTATAATGCAACAAAGGAAACACGACGCTGCTTGCATGAGACAATCTCCATTATTTCTTCTTCATCATTTCCACCAAGAAGAATTTTATTCTTCTTTAGGAAGTGCACATGAAACTCAAGCCTTCTGCAATTACATCATTATTATACCCATGTACATATGCAAAGAAATCATTTTCACAAAACTGATGAAACATGGTTTAACAAATGAAAACTTCTCTGAATTTTCTTCTTGAATTTCACCGATCAATCAAATAGCATCTTAAGATTGTAGCCACTGTAATGTTGCTTTAGGACACCATATCTACTTTTAGATTGCTAGAAAGAAAATGTAGTTGACATGACAAACACTGTAGCAACACGAACGCAGGCTTAAACTCGGATTTTAAAAGCACAAATGATCAATCTGGGATAGGAACTTCAAGAACTATTTTTTCAATCTACGGGTTGGTTTATTTCTGTAGGATATTTTGTTTTTTTTTTATAACTCGAAAATCTATCACAAATTTATAGATTTTCAAATGATACCCAAATAGGCGTCTATATGAAAGATGAAAGTGAGATCACAATAATTCATGAAAGGATGCCAAAAATTTGAAGAGAAACACGCTGGGGTAAGCTGCTGCACGTGTGGCCGCAAACTATAAGCACGGCTTTGCCTACCTGCTGAATAAGTTTGGCTCTTCAATTCTTACGTCAGTTCTTAATTTTGTCATGAAGGACGGAGCTGATACCCGTGGAAAACCAGAAATTCGTTCAAACGAAAAAGTTAAATAAATAAATAGAAATAGATAAACATGGATATATCAAATTGATTAATAAAACTTACACTGTGGAGAAGGGCGACATAGAGTTAGTCTACCACTTTAGATCCAACAAATCTACTCCAGTCACGGAAAACCAACTAATTTTTTTATAGAAATTGTTGCATATAATTGAAAATACTCATTATTAGTTGATGGATTTTAATTAATTAGTATATTAGTAATCAAATACCAAACTTCTGAAATCTCAACTCCACCACTCCATAAGATTCTTATCATATCAATTATTATAAAATTCTATTTCAAATATATAAATGAAAATCTACAAGAGCAAACTTTTTTAAAATTCATTAACATGTTAAGGAACTAAAAATTCTCAAATGGAATGGGTAATTCCTTGGATTTTTATGTAGAAAATTTCATAAGCATGTGCTCGTCTTTGATTTTCACGTAGTCATTGTCAATAAGAAGTTTGTATCTTCAATTGCATATATTGCTCAAATGGCAAGTTAGGGATATATATCTTACGTGGCCGGTGGTACATCAGATCAATAATATATATGTATATACATATGTTGTACTTAAATTTGTCTCGAAAAGAAGATGAATCAAAATAATTCTAATGTTAAAACAAGGAAAATTAAGAAAGTTAGGTATATCGGATGTATATCTTACGTAGTCGGTGATGCATCTAATCAATAATATACATATATGTATATTTGTTTTACTTAAATTTCTCTCCAAAAGAAGACGATTCAAAATAATTCTGTAACACTCCTAATACTTCTCTACGTTAATAGTGGCATCTTAGGAATAATAATTGGTTTTAACATTCAACTATAAGTAATCGATGAATAAATCTTATAGTTGAATAATTAGTCGAGACATTTTATAAGAATTTGAAGACATTTTGTTTGTTTAATGATTACTCGAATGTATGTCAATTACCCCATCGGTTACGGAAAATTGCTAAAAGAACGACTAAGCTTAATCGGGTAGTAAATTTTGAGACCGAAAAGATGCTTAAAGTAAAAATGTGATATCTTGCTAGTATAGTCAAAAATACAATAACTTAATTATAGAGTTCAATAAGTAAAAGGGCTTACTAAGAAATAAAGGGAAAAATCTAAGACACTTGTATCCAATAGGCTCTTCCCATATGAATTGAATCAACACACACTTGGTATCTTGATTTACTAAGAAGAATTCTTATACCTCCAAGTTGACTCATTGTTATAGGACAAGTGACAGCCTTTTCATTGGTAGAACTCAAAGACCTTAGAAAACAAGTAAGAAAAATTTGTCCATAAATTGTGCATGGTTTTCAACCCTCTCAAAAGACCTTCAAAAGCCCTCTTTTATCTCTTCAAACAAGACATATTCCATATACATATAGAACTCACATTCTAAAGGCTATTTTGCTTGGATATACTAAGGAATTAAAGGTGTTTTGCCGCTCACTAACATTCACTCAACTTTAAAGGTATAGGAAGTCAAGGTGAGTAATTCGTTACTTTGCTTTACTTGCATGCATAAGTTTCAAATAAGTTCCAAACAAAGGTATGTGTTTTGGATATTGTAAAAATGTTTTCTTGCATAAGATTTACTAGAGTCTATCTACCCATTTTGTATTGTTTGCTTTGATTTGATCCATGTTAATTGGTACAAATTAATGAAAGATTGGAAATCCGGAAAAAGTTAACTGGAAATTGTTATGAATCTATTGTGTTGCCACTACTATATTAGTATTTGAAAGGCAATAAGACGCCATGGGTAATGGAAACTTCTAGTATTTGAGCCCTATAATGCATTCAAAAAGTTTGTGCATCTTAGTGTTCTTAAGATTGTAGCATGGAATGATTTTTATAACCCTTTTGTAAACTAAAATAATGTATTACTCACGGGGTATTTTATACTCACTTTATATGTATTTAACATTTTGTAGATGATCAATCGAAGGATACGTGAAAAGCAAGCCGAAGAGTGGATGCTATCTCACGACGGGAGCAAAATTATGCATGTAGTCGAGACGGATGTTTGGGCCTATTATGAGAATTAACCAATATTTGTAATGTACTTGGAAACTACTTATGAGTTTGAGATCTTTTGTGCCTATATTCACCATCTTTTGCACCATGATAATATTACAAGAGATAGGCATATGTTTCTTGTTTAATAGAATAGTTTTTAAAGAGGTAATGATAGAAGTAAGCCAAGTATAGGTATGGAAACTTAAATAAAATTCGACTTGTATGAGATCAATATAGATGAAGCTTTTACAAAAAGATTGAGAGTCCAATTTTTATATGTAAAGGCCTCCCAAACTTGTGTTCGGTTATAATATATAAAGTGACTTTTATTTAGTGTATGTCTTGTTCTTTCCTATATATTAAACATGAAGAGTGATTCTTATGATACAAAATTAATCTACCTCAAGTATGTAAACACATTTCCTTCGACATCAACTCGTCTAAGGAATAAAACGTAATTAATTAACAAGTCTCATCCCTCGCTAAAATAAGAGTTTAAAGTTTGTATTTAAAACGCTTTCGATATTGATTACTAAAATATAATATGTAAATCCATGAATTAACGAGTGGCTTGACAAATTCTAGCACTCCAAAGTCAAGCAACACATAGCTTCCATCTTGGAATGCCAGCAGAAGATTGTCATGTGATGACTCAAGAAATAACCGGACTTAGTTTTGCTCTTTTTCTTCCCCTTGTGTAAGGAGATTTGCGAATCTGAATGCTCGCACTTTCACTAGGGTCGTTGGTTTTATGTCAAATTTTGTAGAATGGGTTACTTATCCTCTAAATTTCAAATGTATTTCTGACCGATTGGTGAAAAGAGTCAATTATATTTGACATACATAATAACTATGTAAGAGGTGGAGGAAGTGGTATGCCTGCATATGCACGAGCATATCCAGGATGGTTGTTTTTCTTGTCTTTTTTTTTTTTAATTTTTTATATAGAAATTTATATAATTGTTTCCTGGCGAAAAGTTGCAGAGATTGCGGCGAGAGGGAGGGCAAGTGTCTACCTACTTATTCTTAGGTATAATGTTTATTTTTCTTATAAATTCTAGTCGTCCGAGTTTTGAAATAAATTCTAGTCCTCTGAATTTTGAAATAATTTTGGTCACCGATAAGGAATAATATACTTTGGAAAAAAAAATTGAATCAATTGTACATCAAATTACCTATCACTTTTTATCTCGAAATATAGTGTGAACAATAATGAGTCATTGAAATGAATATCTAGTTCCGCCCTTGGTTGAAGAGAACAATTGATGAGAACAAATTAATTGTTTTCTCAATCCCACCAAAAGAGAAATTTAATTTAATTTAATTTAATTAATTAATATAGTATGCCACTAATTCCTACAAGTTTAATGTGTGTTATTAGTTATTACCTCGATTTTATAATTTTCCCTAAGAGAGTTATTACTTTTATATGCACGTAAATTTTACAATTGTATAGTTGTTTATTCTCTAGGCACGCGCATTTGTTTTCGACAAATTTATATATCTATATATTATTTATATTAATTCATCCACTTAAGTCTTACTATCTTTTGTAGCGCGATTTTCTCGCCTTTTTTATTTGGTAAATTTTGTAGTAACTGTTCCTTTTAATTTTAACAAAAATTTTTGAGATTTTTGTGAAAGAACTCAAAGAAGACTTGAACCTGTGACCATTAGACATAAGAACTAAACTTTAACCATTTTGACTATTTGTTTTGTTTGTTAGTTTTTTTTACTAATAAATTAAAATACTAAATCTGAAAAGTCAATTCTAAAACAAACTCTAATACATTATAATTCGTTAATTTACCATCTCTATCGTGTGTATTGGTGAGTTTAATGTTATTTGAATTTTTTAATACATTTTACTTTTCTTTTTTTTTTTTGAATTTGTTAGTTTTATTAAGATTTTTTTTAAAATGAGGTGGGTAACAGGTATTTTTTTCATTATTGTATATATGTATGAAGAATATATATGTTGTCTTTTAAACAATCTTGAACTTTACGATTACTAGGTCTATTGAGCTTATTGATTCCTTTAAAGTATACTTGTCTTTTTATATTTTCTACAAAAGTATAAATATTACAGATTTATATTTAATTATCTAATAATATATTTTAGTAAATTGTATGGGTAATTTAAGGAGTTGATAATAATGTAATTTTTACAACATATCAAAGAATGAAATTGCATTTTATTGTTCAAAATTTTCTGACAGGTTAATTTGTAAATTGTGCATGCCCAAGAGTAAATCTCTGGCTTTGCCAATGAATTTTTTTCTTTCTCCCGCCTCTCATGTACCCGCATCAGTAATTGATATCATGTCACATTACCGTCTAATATTTGAGTCGTATTACTCTTTGTAAGGCATAATAACTTTTTTTTTATGCAAGGGGTATATAGGGGACGAGAGGAGCAAGTGTGGTTTGAACGGTACAATTTGAACCACAAGGGATAATGACTTTGTTTGGTAACTATTTATAAATGGGTGAATTTATAAATGGATTTAAATTTCAAAGATCGGAAGAGCACACGTTGAAATTTGATTGTGCATGTGGAGGTAATGATTAAAATGATATAAGAGTTCAAGTCAAATCAAATATATGGTTAAATGTGATATTACTATGTGTCTAAAAATTAAAATTTAAATTGGTTGATAAATTCGAGGTATTTATGAATAGTTACCAAACATAGACAATAACTTATTATTTTATGTAAGAGGGTTTAACATTAAAAAATGAACTGTGATTGAAATGTTTTTTCATTACAAAAATTTTAATATAGGATATGTAATATACTCTCATTCCTTTGTGGCAAGTCAGGGTGGCTGTTGATAAAAGGGCTCATGAGGGCATATTAAAATTTTTAATTTTCATTATCCTTTTAAGAATTTGCGCCGTACAAGTAGCAAAAACCTTTTTTTCGATAATTGATCTCTAGTGAAACTTGTTATTGAGTTATGCTATATAGATAAAATAATTTACAAAAAATCTAACAAAATTGACACATAGTATGATCTTATTTTTTAACACATCACATCACTTTTACATCAATACCAATCACACAAGCCACATGTCAACTTTGTCAAACTTTTTGTCACTAACTTTATCCAATTAGAATTATTCAACTTGTTAAACTATTACCGTAAAAATCTAAGTGCCGGTGATACTGTTACTAATTAAGCTATGCGGAATGTACGCATGATACCAATTTGTGAATTCGGAAATGATAAAGCTAGCTAGTTGTATAATTGTATCCGTAATATTTCCTATTAATTATTTCAAAATTAATATTAATATTGTTATCACAACTCTCAATGTGTTGAAAATTGATAAACTAGTGAGATACTCTCAATCCATAATTACGATGGGTTGATTAGTGCAATCGCGTTATCAAATTGAAGTCTGCTAATTAATCAGATTTGTGCCCAACACGCATGTGATACATGTACCTAACAATACATATTCCCATTTTCTATCGTTCCCGTACGTGTAATGACACATTCACGTGAATTTTAAATTTTATTAATGTAACAAAAAAAATTTAAAATCTCTCACTTGAATTTATTTAAATATTTAATACGCACGAACGGGACTGCCAACAGATTAAAAGCATTATTATAATAATAATAATAATTATTATTATTATTATGATGGGACTAATAAGGTCTAAAACGGCTGCTTATGCATCCAATCTAAAAATATTTGGCTGTATATCTAACAACCAACACATCATGGAAGGTTGCCAATTATTGAACAATTTGGAAATCAAGGTCTATTTCACGTGTAAAAATTAGTAGGATAAATTATTTTCTTGTCATAACTTGTGTTAGCAAATTATTTTTATGTTAAACTAGAAATAGATTTAACAATAGTGAATGATATATATAAATAACTTCCTAGTCGGAACTTAGTTCTAAATTAGAAATAGTTATGAATTACATGATGTTGTACAAATATTAGATCAAGACAGCAATACAATAAATAGTGAGAAAATGAAAATGGAGCGGTGAAATTTCAAAAATGTTCACCCACCCACTTGTGGGTGAAATAATAGGAAACAATTTGAGAATAAACATAAGATTTTAATACAGATATTATTGTTCTAAAACACATTAATCATCATGTAAATACTCTGAAATATACAACCTTCTAATTCAGGAGTGAGCTCGAAGCTGGGCCAAGTTGGATGGCTCGAGCTCTTTGCCACTAAAACCAAATAATGAGTCAAAAGAAAGGGGGCAAATAGTTGTACGCATGCAATCCAAGTTGAACCTGTTGATAATCTTATATATATGTGTATGTCGATCAAGTTGAGCAGCTTGACTGAGCCTGTAAAAATTAGCTGTCAAGCCGATTAATACTCGACTCTGATTTTCGCCATCCATACATGTCATCTCTTAGTGCATCTCCAATGGAAAGAGTGGAGGTGAAGGTCATAGAGGAGACAGATAGTGATGAGTTGATTATTTAAAGTGAATGTTTTGGTGGAAAGGGGTGCAGGAAGAAAAGCGGAAAAAGTGAAATAGAAGATAGAGATAGATAGAAATTTAAAAATAATGATAAAATAGTAGTAGTAATGTGAAAATGAAGATGTGATTTTGGACCTTGGGATTGACATGAGGAAGGAAAAGTGAAGAAAAATAAGTGTAAATGATTGAAAAGTGATTAAAAGAAAAAAAATTAAAAGAAAATAAGAAATATGCGGGATCTACTAAATTTTATTGTGTCTGCTCCTTTCTTGATAACCTCCATCCAAACACCATGGCCATTGGAGATTTACGTCCCGTCTACCCGCGTGAGATACAGACATTCAGTTACAGCAAATTAAGGTGTAGAAATCTTTATTTCTTCATTCGCAAAATAGTCGGAGAAACAATACTAGGTGTTATTACTAAATGCCAAATATCACTACTAAAAACATGGCCGTTGGAGACGGGAATTTTCCAACGGTAAAAAATCCATCAAAATTCCTACCAAAGTCAAGATTCCATCAGCAATTTCTAACGGAAAAATAATCCGTCGGAAATTTGCAACGGATTGAAAATCTGTCATAATTTTCTGACGAAGTCAGTCATCCCGTAAGAAATTTCCAACAAAAATCATAATCCGTCAAAAATTTCCAACAGAACTAGATTTTTGTCAGAAATTTTCCTATTTAGGTTAGGTTTGTCATAAATTTCCAGCGGATTTCGTATTCGTCAAAAACTTATGACCAACTGAAGCATTGGTTAGAAATGTTTTTGACGGAACTTGATTTCCGTCTGAAATTTCTGACAGATCCGTTGAAAAATTGCATTCCGTTTCATTTTTCTTCATCCTTTTCTTTTCTAAAATATATTGACTATGAGTTCAATTTTATCCTTCGTTTAGTTTCGTTGTTTTATTATTATTATTATTATTTTGTTTAATACATAGAAGTGTGCCTTAATATATAACTCAAAAAAATTATACATGATGGTATAGGGAATTACCTAAGATAAATATAAGTTGAACTGAAAGTCAATTTTATCAATATGTGCATAACTCTAAGTATACCACTCCTTCAAATTAAGGGAGAAAAAAGACTGAGAAAACAATATTCCACTAAATTTCTACTAATAAATGCATACTCTACTAAATTTCTA
>CAVNYN010219705.1:0-36496 GCA_963692815.1 Nyctanthes arbor-tristis
AGTTCTGTTGACCGTTAATTTCTGAGATCAGGAACTAAAATTACCTTTCTTTGTTATACAGTAAAATATTGATATATTTATAGTCAATAAATTGATAAACGTTGATTAAATAATAAAATTCACCACTCCAGACTCATCGTTTCAGTGTCATTAGTCCCAAAGTTATTACTCCCTCCGTCCCACAGAGATAGTCCAGTAGGTAATTTTACGTGGATTAAAGATTAGTAGGTAATATAGTCAGAATATTTAATTTTACCTTATTTTTCTATATATACGCTTATGTCAGTAAGTGCTTGTTTGATCCTCATTATTTGAGTCAATTATAATGGGAAATTATAATGAGTTGAAATGAGTGGTGGGGATTTAATTGAAGTTTGAAATGTGTGGTGATAGTTGAACAGTTGTCAGATCAGTGATCAAATAAGTGATAAGTGAAATTATAATGAGAAAAATAATGAGTATCAAACAATCTTTAATTGTTTGAAATATTTTCAATGCATAGATAATTTAATAACAATAATTAATTAGTGGCGCATATGGAAATGAAACGTTAAATATATGTTCAATATGATAAGTGGACTGTCTTTTTGGGACGGACGAAAATGGAATAGCGGACTATCTTTTTGGTACGGAGGGAGTATTAATTTATGGAAAATAGTATTTGTAGGTAATGATTCAGGTAATCATTTACAAAATGAGAGTAAATTTACAATCTTAACCCTGTGTATTGTATGATTAGGGAAAATGATTTGAGGATAAGACAGTGAATTTACTTTATTTTGTAAAAGATTGCTTAAATGGTTACCTGTAGATTGCGGGACTCTTTTATTATGCCACACGCACACGGTTTTAGAAAATTTTCTCGTGTCTGTGCATCAGTGGAACCACCCTAACTTTTTCAGATACAGCTGATTGGAGTTCTTTTTTCTTATCCTCCAGTAGTTATGAAACTGGAATGATGACGACGGTTCCGACACTATATGCACCAACTGCAACGAACGAAGCTCCTCAGTATTATGGTCATCAGACTTATAATGCTCCTCCATTATAGGTTGGAGGAAAAACCCCTTCTTTTTTCTCACTTTGCACACCTCTAATGTTAAAGTTGTGAAGTATGAATACTTTCACCTTTTATTCGTTTGAGTTTGTATCGTAGAATTTAGTATCATGTGACGACACATTATATTTTCATATTTAATTAAATTCAGGTTTTCTTTTGCCAGTTATATGATTAAATCCTTTTTTTTTTTTTGCCTCGCCCCGTATTGTAGAAATTGTCATGGTTATGTATTTTTTTTAATTAATGAACAATTGTAATTGCCCAAGTTAGGTTTCTTTGCAATATTATTATTACTACTCGACATTATGATTCTGATGACATTATCTTCTTTGACAGTTCATTAAATAATCTTTCCTGCATTTTTTTTTCGGGTATGGTTTTTATCTTTATAGTTGTGGATGGGTGGGCAAAAAAATCGGAACCTAGTTAACTGAACCAAACCGAAACGCAGAAATTGAAACCGTTCAAATTTTCCAGAAAAAATTGAAATCAAAACCAAATATTGAATATTTTATTCGGTTTTCGGTCTAAAAGGATAACTGAATCAAAAGCCATGGATTTGTAGTAGAATTAAGTTTTGAGGCTATTTTTTCAAAGTCTAGTACAACTTTTTAATAATTTGGTTACTATTCTTTTAATTTTAGTGTTGTTTTTATAACTTTATTACTGTGTTTAGTTTCAATATTTTTTCCTATTAAAATTTATGTTCCTTTTTTTATTTATCAAAGTGTAAATTTATTAAATGTAAAAATCAAAAGAAACAGAAACCAAACAATATTTTCTTTTCTTGCCACCTCCTTTTTCTTTTCTTCCCAAATGATTGTTGTAAATATAACTTGTAGAAAATCAGAATTCGTGCATGTATTTGTAAGAACTTTTAGAGTTATTTCTTTCTTTTTTATTTAATTTTGAAAATTCTTTTTGTCAGAATATGGTAGGAGACTATCACGTTAAAAGCCTATGTTGAAGACCTCATGAAACTCCATGATCTTATTATTACTTTGGACCATGTTACACAGGGCCGTGCCTAATATTTTCACAGTCCTAAGCGAGTTTTTTATTAAGGGCTCTTTAATCATACATAATACTAAAATTATATATAACAAATATCGTGTATATAATAAATTTAACTAAAATCATTAAAGAACTTATATGTAATTAACACCAAATATTTATTTATTTTTGAAACTAAAACTACAAAGTCACAATAGAAATTCAAATTTCTTTGTTCTTTTACCATTGAAGGAAACATAATTAGTTTCAGAGAATAAGTGTTTACTTTGAATTGAATTATTGAATAAATGTTGTAATTAGATGTGCAAAGAAATTAGGATTTGGGTCTTACTAAACTTTTTTTTTTTAAAGAAAATTTAAATAGGCCTTTGCTTCATCTTTTGGGGGTCCTAGGCGACCGTCTAGAAGGCCTAACCTCAGGCACACTACTGATGTCACAAGATTCAACGCAAGTGGGACTTTTTTTTTTTCATTTTTTAAATCTTAGAAAGAATCTCTAATCTCATTAATCCTTGTATTTTCTAGTACAGCAGCACATAATCCAAGTGCACCCACTCGTGCAATCTTCATTTTTTTTTCCAATAAAAAATAAAAACAATATTAAAGAATTAATTCGCAATTACACAAATCTTGATTATCTCATTGCACGTGCACATGCGGATTTGCATGGCTGGGTTACATCGATCAATACTGGGTTTCATTGTACCAAAAATTCATTGTTTTTTGATTTCCATGCAAATGATTGAAGCATGAAATGCCTATTAAGAGGCACGTGTGCCTTGCTGTTTCCCACCGGCTCGTCCCCTTACAAAGTTGGGATTGCATCTCACGTGACATGTAGTTGAAAATAAAAGTTAACAGTTTAATCTATTAGAAAATCAATCAATCAATCATTAAAAATACTGTCATACGTACACAAATTTTGTAACTTTAAACTCAAATGCTCTTATTTTTAGGTCCAAAACATTGTTGTCTGCTTTGTTTCTCATGTATATGTGTACTAGCAAAAGAAATTCCTAGCAAGAGAAAGATTAACTTTTGATTCGTGAATTCATTGGGTCCAATGTTGAGTTATGGTTAAACAAAATGGTGGCAAGATTTGTTGCAATTTGATACAAGTTCCTTTTCTAGTACCTTGTCATTAATGAGGGAATAGAGAAAAGTTGTGATTTGGGGGCCGGTTCACGTGAGAAAGCAAAATCTTGTCTGGGTTAAGGTGGAGTAGGAATGGCAACGGATTAAATGGTCCTTCTTATCTTCTCTTCAGTCAGAAATTTTTTGATATAAGTTGTACAAGGCGAGACAATGATGTGGACGAGATATTAACATTTTGCCATCCAAATTAACAAAATGGAAGGTGGTAGGGGATGGGGTAGGGTTGTATTTGATAATTGAATGGGTAACATTTATTTGAGATGAAATTTGGGGCCAGCAAGGGGGACTTAATTGAAGCCAAGGATTTGGTTTTCAAAAAAAAAAAAAAAATATATATATATATATATATGTATATATATCCATAAAGATTAGATTTTTTTAAGAAAAATTATAACAGACATTTGTCATCTAACAAGTGACATTAATTTCACTCATGTCTTTTTAGTTACAACGCACTCTCTGACGAGATATGTGATAGTTCTTTGTAATTAAATTTATTTACTTAAGAGATGATGACCTCTGAAAAATAAATTTAAAAAGAAAGAAATTAATCAGAAAAAAAAAATCACTGGATAAATTTCATTTGCACGTGATTATGTTGGAGACGAATGTGAGAGGGCCATTGTGGGGTTGTGGAGTATTTTCAAAATTTCAAACATCATTGTTTGGTGCAATGTGAAGTGTACTTTCATATTAAAGTTTCATTAGGGAATTACCTCTTCATAGTTGTTGAAATTATCAACAATTTCATTTTTCTTATTATTGTGTAATATTAATTATTAGCTAGGAATGGTTTGGGGTGGGAAGGCTTTCTCCTCGCTTCAGGGTGATGGAAAAATCAGCACAGAATGGGATAACTAAAGTCTCCCCTCAGGTCGAGACAAAGGTCTAAAAGCCACGTCAAAGCTCGTAAGAGATCTCCAAAATGCGTTTCATTTCATTTTTTTTTTAATTCTTTAATTTGCTATTGCAATTTTTTTAGTCGCAATATAAATTAATAAATAAATAGGTAAAATGGGACAGCACAAGACATGGAGAGGAATTCCGATTCTTCACCCCTTCCCACGGGAAAAAAAAAATTTTTTGTTCTAGTCTCACTCCATTCAAAACGGGGTCTACAAGACATGGGACGACGAGTCATCGATCGCTATTAGTAGTTGCAAAGTGGTCCAGATTAAGCATAAGTTTCAAGCAAAATATTGAATAAAACTTGACTATCAAAAAAATCTTTAGTGGACGACAAAAGTAATTATTACAACGTATTTATGTGTACTCATTGGGAATATATGATTTGTAGTGTTCGAGAGCAACTTATTCTCATCATTTCCTAATGACTATTCCTTTTGAAAAATTCTAAAAGACATTAAAAGAGGACATTATTAGGTGACATTTTTATGTGACACACTTGTATTGAATAATAAAAAGGTTATCATATAATCATCACACAATAAATATGTGTCACATGAAAATATAACTTAATAATATCTCTTTTTCATATCCCTTTAAAATTACTCATTACTTATTCCATCATTCTTCATGGTTCTTTCCATTTTTGCATTATTACTAGTAGTACCATGAGATAAATAGTATTGTATCCGGTTAGGTGGTATCATAAAGTCGAGGGAGATTTCTCATCGGCCCTACGATTTGACAAAGGATGAGGTAGGTATTATTAAATTAATTCGTACTTTTATAACACAGTAAAACGGGTAAGCATAAAATTGAAGATGTCCTCAAGGTTGAATAGAAGGATAATTTGTTCTGAAAACACACACATGCATAGCTCAATCTGGTTTGCTCAGTGGATATAGTTCGTTTGAGTCTGCTGGGTGGACAGTAGCGGATCTAGACTTTTTAGTCAATGAGAGCGATAAATGACGATAAAAATAGAAGTTATAATATAAACAATTATTGATAAATGACAATAATTAATATTATCATATATAACCATAACATACTACATCGGACATCATTATAATGTTTTAAACTTAACAAAAAATTGCATAAAAGATTTTGAGAAAGTATCAAAAATAACTTCTATATTGCGGCTACTCCGGCTTAGTGTTCATATATTCTAAAATGGTTGTATAATTTTTTATTAGTATCAAAAGTTCCCCATAATAAATAAGCTTGCCGAATTTTGAATATTATCAAACTCCAAATTTAAAATGCTGGTATAATTTTTTCATTGGTATCAAAAGTTCCCCATAATAAGTAAGCTTGCCGAATTTTGAATATTATCAAGCCCCAAATTTTAAAAAGAATAGAAGAAAAAGAAAAATTACTTGAAAATTGACAAAAAATAATTGTTACCTGAAACAAAAATCAAGATAGAAAATTTGTTTTCAACACTTTGATGTTGTTTTTAACAAATTATTTCTGCTCATTTGATAAAAGCATAAAGAAACAATTTAAAAAATAAAAAATAAAATTTAAAAAAAATGAGATTGCTTAATATAGCTAAGTATTATATGGTCCGATTCTACCATTAGATTTCCTCAATCATTGATATCAAAAGATGGAGCTGGATAATTCACATAGCAATAAAAAATTACAATACTGACTTTGTGGTATGCATTTGTGGGGTAGGAGTTTTCAGTAGAAACTACAAACGTGGAACATTCGGATTCTGTAGTAGAACTTGAGACAAAAAGAAGAAAAGACAAAAGATGCAAAGTAGAAGTTAATATTACAATTTTAAATTTAAATGATTTATTATATAGAAAAAACAAAAAGTGTGGAGGCTAAATATGCAAATTTATTATTATTTCATTACACCATATAAGAAATATTTTTTTTATTTCAAAAAAAAAATTTTTTTTGGCTATGACACTGAATCCGCCAGTGTAGGTGGACACAGTTAAATGGGTATATTGTTTTTTTTTTTTAGAATAGAGAAAGAAACATAGAATTCAAACCTACAACTGACTCGATAAATTTTGAGGTTCGACACTTTTATTATCGAGTGTGCTTTAGACTTATAATCACTAACCTTAAGGAGGTATTTCTCCCCTTGTTGGCATAAAAAATGAAATGTAGGTCTGTCTCCCACGCTTCTTCATGATCTGTTTCATTGCTTCTTCAATCTCTCCAAATCACTTTTTCCTGTCAATCTTTAACAAGAGCTTACTGTAGGATTCACAGCAGAGAAATAGCGGTATGCTAGTAAAATATTACAAATACTTTTTTATGTAAATGTGCTAGTCAAAGATGATATAAAAGCATCTGGCTCGTTTCATAAGAAATCAATTTATGCTCCTGTCTTACAGTATGTTAGATTCCGAAATGATGCAATATCAGGGAATTTGTTTCGTAGGAAATCAACCTCATGTTGCCCTAGAGCAGTCTTTCTATAGAAGGTAAGATTTGGATTTGAATTAGGAAATGAGGAAGCGTAGTGCTATTTATTTATTTATTTATTTATTAGATCAGAGACTGATCTATAGCCTAGTTGTTATTTTTATATAATGGGTGAGTGGATAAATATTCAATATTTAAGAGCAATCCATGGAGACATGAAAAAGTGATAGAAAGATATAAAATGCTTATGTGGTATAATTTTATATCTAGAATGATTACATGTTTACTTTTGCATCATTCAATGAAATTGTGTCATAATGTCAAAATTCCATGTCTCTCAAATTTTTGAATATCTAATCTAATACTCCCTCCCTCCCACAAAGATAGTATAGTATTCCATTTTCGTCCTTTCCACAAAGATAGACCACTTACTTAATAGAGCATGCATTTAATTTTTTGTTTACAAGTTTTGTTCCGAATTAATTACTCACACTAACTACCAATACAATTCAATATTAATGATACATGATGGTATAAATGGAAAATACATGTAAACTTAATTGATCCAACCATAGTAACTATCATTTCTTAATTTATGTGAAATTAACTACCCGCCTATCTTTATGGGACAGAAGGAGTAATAAAATGTCAATTAAGTTGTAAATTATAGTCTAGATAAATAGTATTATTCAATAGGAGTGTGACAAATGATCAAATGCGGGGGGAGGAGGAGACATATTGACACGAATGACTTGCGATTGGGTAGGCACGTTACTAGACGACGACTCTCATTGCACCTGAAAGGTCACTTATTTTTCCTCAGAGCCTTACTGATTTTCACAACACCCTATCCCACATGAAGCCCATCTTTCCACCACCCCCACCCCTCCATCAAAAGACTCTGGACTTTACTTTCCACTAAAATCTTTTCTACACGTAAAAAGTTACTTTTAAATAAATCATTTTTTTTTCCTTTGGGATATTTTTTATACTACAGGTTAACTTGAGTTTTATGATATTTCAATCCACGTAGGGAGTAGCTGGGAGTTTTGGAGCTTATTTGCTACTTGGGAGTTGTTTCTCAAGTGTCAAAACAGATTCTGGAAGCTTTGTTCGGAAATATTTAACAACGGGTCTCATTATGAAACCAAATATCCTATTTCAATATCCAATATCCTATGTCACTGAATACGTACACACCACATAAATACATGCAACCGTATGAGATATATACTAGTCGGAAAAATTTTTAATACTCTAAAAATATATACTCCATCCTCTATTATCAAATCAGGAGCCCACATATAGATTTATAGGCTCTAATTTGTTGTTTAATTTAGACCCCTAAACCTATATGTGGGTTCAGCACTCTTGTAGTACCTTGGTGAGTGCCATGAGTGGTTCTAGAAAATTTTTGCTTTACAAGGAACCTAAAAATAGACCTCGAAAAATCAAATGATCAATGTGCATGTAAACCGTTCTTAAAAAAAAAAAAAAACACTCTACATGTAAATCTGGTCTAAACGATTATGATCCCTCTTTTTGGAGCTCATCCCCTTAATGATATATTGTGCATGATTTGCACCGTTTCATAATAATGAAACATATGACCTTACTTATAGTACAAATATCAAGAGTATAGTACTTTATATTTCGTTAATTGATGACATATATACTCTAAACAAATACATCAGTAGTAAGTAAATAAAAATAACAATATTACTGAATTTATTGGCACCTTTTTAATTCACTTTATCTTAATTTCATTTACTTGAAATTTTTGGTATCTCCCCCAATATAATATTAATCTTATGATAGATTCATTTTATTATTTTTTTTCCTTTTTAAAATTGAAGAGTGTACATTTGGCGATCTCCTACGATTGGTTTTGTAATAATCTATGGGTTCCAGGCTCGGAAAGGGTGGCTATCACGTGAGGGTGCTAGAAAGATAATAATTGAGGAATTAAGTGGTCAGGGTCGACACTAGCTAGAGTTGAAGCAAAACACGTGGGCCACTCCATGTTTAAACATCCTAATCACTTTTAATTAGCCCTTTGATTATATTCTATTCTATTTAATATAATTAATATAAAACCATAGAAATATATGATTACGAAAACATACCATCTTTGGTCAACAATGAAATGCAAAATTCAAATCAATTGCCTGAATTAATTAGGTATTTCATTTTCCCCAACAAATTTGGTTGTGTAGTGTCCAAGACATAAATAGTAGATGATCTATATTTAACTAGTTATATAATTTTTCTTTTTTCCCCTCCATTATTTCGACATTTAACAAAGTAGCACATCATTTTATTGTACCCCTCAAACCACAATTTGCAATTGGGTAGGGTGGAGTCAAGATGGCCTTTCTCGTACCATATATGGGGGGGAAGGGTGTGGCGTCGGCAGAGGGAGATTCTCATCCTCACTTAGCGAGGCAGAAAAAATCTCCCATCGCTATCCGTTTTTAGGCGAGCGTTCACAAGGGCAAACAATTTTTTATCACTCAATGATACATTTATTATTATATTAAAGTATACATTTCTCTCCGTGTACGTAATAAAATTAAAAGTGTTTTTGTTCATTTTAAGTACTCCATGATTTGAGGAAAAGTAGAAAACGATATGCATTCATGGGTAAATATTTATAAAAAAATAAACTATTCCACTTTTGGATTAACAGACAATTCCATATCACCATGGAGAATTCTTGAAAGGGATGGGAGAGTTGTTTGATGCGTATAACGCAGGCATCACTTCGGCGCGTGGAGGGAAGGAACAACAAATGATGAATGATTTGTAGAGCAAGCTTTCAATGATTGTCCAACGAGCTGTCGGATCAGAAAGCAAATGACGGCACAATGAATGGCCCACATGCTGCCACGTGGGCATACACTGCATGCTAATGTGCACGTGAACACAATGTGTATCCCCACGTGACATCTTGAACCAACACCCCTACCCGCACTCGTTTTCCCACACAATACACGATCTATGAGGGACGTGTTCGTTTATGTAACAAATTCCATGAAGTGACATAAGTTTAAGATGAGAAAATCTCTAATTTTCAAAATGGATTACTGTCGGTACATATTTGAAAATTACGACTATGGGTTATGTCAGAAATGCCGAAGAATTTTTTTAAAAAAAAGTGCTATAGACCATAGTATAAGATTTTCGAATAAAGAAAAATAAAGCTCACTTCAAATAATTTTGAGCTAAGTATCTAATTGCTTATTTCTAGTTCTTGCTATACTAATAACCCTCAAAGGCAAGAATTTTTTTCCTGCTCCAAGGGGCATGCAACTTACGTTTCGGCTATGGAAATAAGACCATGTTCTTTACGGAGCCCGATCTCCAATTACAGATTGACATATCACCTGACACACCACATGACATCATCTCATTAGAAACCAGACTCCGTAGGGAACCCGACCCTGGTTTCTTAGAAATTTCCATTCAACTTATGCTATCCGCATTATTTTTTCCCCCTTAAAGTACATGGGCCGGGATATTTAAGCTAAACATCTGTATCATTTTAATCAATCATCAATTTGATTATAAAAGTTTAAATGGATGAAATATCTAGTCTAGAGTCTAGACAAATAAACATAAACATTTTAAAGTTCATATAATAATCAGGGTTCTAAAAAGTGTAAAGTGTTAATATTGAATATTAAGTCTAAACGTGTTTAAACGGATTAATATATGATAAAAGTGCGATCAATGAATGATAAAGTGCGAGGCATGACAAAGTTTTGAGTTTAAGCGCTACTTAGATATCGCTTAGACAAGTTTTTTAAAACACTTATAATAATTAAAGTATCTCTGAGAGACTTTTTAATTTAAAAGAGTGCTTTAGATAAAGTAAAAAAACATATTTAGATTTGAAAGTGTACAGTATTTTATATACTCAAACATATTCTTTATTTTTGCCTATTTATTTATTTATTCTTATCAAATTATATTTTCTTTTGTGTAATTCTATTAATTACTAGTGGTTAAAAAATGCATGTATAGTGTGAAATTTGTAAAATACAGTATTAAAGTACCTAGTTATTAAGGGGTTGTTTGATACTCTTTATCATTTCTCTTTATAATCCCACCTACCACTGATTTGACTATTGATTTGACTACTTTTCATCTATAATCACAAATTTCAAACTTACATTAAATCTACACCATTCATTTCACCTCTTTATAATTCAATTTGGATAAATAGCTTCAAACAATCCCTAAATTATAGAGAGTGGATTTGACTCCAAATTTGGAGACCTAAAATCACTCCATAAAAAAGGTAAAGTAGACGTTCTTAACATCTAATCAAAAAACTTTTATAAAAGGAATGAATAACCACACTAAATAAGCGCCTGCCAACCATGGCATTATGTGGGAAATTTTAAAACTCGCACAAAATTGTAATGCACTAGAGAATATTTTATGATACAGATATTTTTATCGATGTCAATTTCACACGATGATCGAGATTCCATCATCTAGAATGTTATAAAAATTAAATAGTACTAATTGAATGTAGATGTGGAGATCACAATATTAGTTTGAACAAACTACAACTAGGTTTGGAATTTGGCATTCAAGTAGTAACCTCCAATTAAATGTATATATATTGCTAATTAATTAAATTGTAGTAGCATATTTATGAACATAATGTCTTTTTTAATTGCAACAACATAGTTGCTATAACGTAACATACAAACTGTAGGAGAAATGTCCAAAATTATTTTGTTAACTTATTTTTCAACATAATAATAATAATAATAATAATCAGTTACACTTAATTAACTTTAACCACTCAAATTAAAAATCCATTAACAGTAATTAATACTCCAATTACACATGCAAAAACGTGAAATTTACAGTGAGGTGAACGTGCATCACACGCGAGACATTACGAGTACATTGTGCGGTTCACGTGGGTGAGGCGCGTGGTATCACGCAATCGCGTTCACGAGAAAATCACACTGGCAGTCAATGGTCAACGGTAAATTAAAGATCCTTTTCAATGAGGAGTTACGGTTGAATGGAGAAAGCAAGATTTGACTTAACTGAGCAGCTCTAATTTTAAAGTGCCTCTGCCCTGTTTGGTTGGATTTTAATTAATATTAGTCAGTGTGAACACAAAGTTGGAAAAGATAAGAGAATATAATTCATTCGGCCATGAAAATGATAGAAATGAATTCAGGAAATGTAAATTCTTGGCATCAGCCAACTAGTTTTGGTTATTTATAATTCTCTCTCCCATAAAGATATTCTCATATTCTTTTTTTACTCATCTTAAATTATTTTTTCATTTTCTTATTTAACATTTTAGTTTTCTAAAATACTTTAATTTCTGGTAACAATTTAAATAAATCAAAGGACATATTAATAAATACATTTTAAATTGTAAATTTCCAACAACATTAATTAAAATATTCTTAATCTATGTGAAAAATAAAAGACGAATATTTTTATGAGATAAAAGGAGTATTTGAATTCTCAAATTTATAACTTTTTCTTGTATTAATTCTTGATTATTCTTTATAAGTAAGCTCACAAATAGTTGCGTTTAAATTCTTAACAAAAAGTTTAATTGACAAGTATGATTTTGTTCGTGTGTATCTGTACAATTTATTATTATTCTTATTGTTGTTGTAGATTTTAATTTTTACTATTTTAAAAATTTGTGGATGAGTTTGGTGACCTTTAATATATGGGGTAACTCTAGCTTTTAACTATCCTAGTGTAGTTTTGAGTTTACTTTCCATTTAAATATGTTCAAGTTGTAAGTGACGAAAACTCAATAACATCAATGTGAAAGTTGAATAAGTCATGTTATTTAGAAATTGGGTGTCTAGATTTAAATATTTGATAGCCTCTTAAGTCATGTACAACACAGTGTTCTTTAACGCTTGACATAGTTGGCTTTTCCTTTTTCTAGGCCAAAATTTACAAGTTTGTTTCGGTTGGAATATAATATCTTAAATTTGAAGGTTAAGTTGAGTCCACGCTAATCTGAATATGAAAAAACTATTGTTTCAGCACTTTGCTTATGAACTAAGAAGTAGGGACTAATTCCATTCTATTGTCATACATTCGGTATCATATGTATAATACTAGATTATTTTTAGAGTAAAGTCTCACTATTGTTTGCTCAAATAGAAGTCTTTTTGAGTTTTACAAAAATCTCCACCACTCTTCCTTTTATTGGTTGCAACATTTACTACGTATTGATATGCTTGTTAAAAGTTATAAGTAAAAAGAAAAGCTGCTTTTAAGAAAACAAAACAAGCAAAAAATCTTGAGCCAAACAAACAGGTCCTTGGTGTCTCAGTTACAAAAGGCAGTGAGGCACTGTCCCCCATCCATGGTTGAGCCAAAATGGGCGTGCGGAGTGCAAAGCCAAATCCCATCAAATGATCATCCCAATTCATAATAGGTCTCTCTTTGCATCTGACACAAATATATTGTCTATCATTCCAATCTCCTTCCCTAAGCAAAAAAAGCTGTAACTGTTCTTCTGCTCAATAAAAGAACTCCCAACCCATTTCTTCCTTTTCTTTTCTTTATAAACACACCCCCCCCCCCCAAAAAAAAAAAAGAAGCTGCTAAGCTTCCTTCCTTACAGAGAAGAGAGTTGGAGATGGATGATAAATGTGAGGATTTGGGTTTGAGTTTGAGTCTGAGTTTGAAGTGCCCAGGGAATGAGAAACCAAATCCACCGCCGCAGCAACCGCCGCCTCCTTTTCCATTGAATCTGTTGCAGCCTCCTCTGGCTTTCATGCAGCGGCAGAATCACAAGTCTCCCACCTGTGATCCGTTTCAATTAGCTGCTGGTAAGTGGTAAATTTTCTTTCTTGGTAAATTATTATATTAGCTATCAAGTTTTTATTTTTAACACATCAATGCTGTAGAATGTTGCGAAAATCATGTCTTTGGATGAATCTTTTTTACTTTTCTGGGAATTCCATAATCTGCTTGAAATTTCAGATCGCCGGGTTGAGGGAAGATCTTCATCTTCTCAACGGGGGATGATTGACATGAACACAACGGTAACTGGAACAGAACTCGAGGAAGAAATGATAGTTTCATCACCAAACAGTACAGTATCAAGTGTGAGTGGAAAGAGGAGTGAGAGAGAAGAAAATGAGGGGGAGAGGGCTTACAGTTCTATGGAGGAAGACGGCGGCGGAGAGGCCGCGGGGAGGAAGAAGCTCCGCCTGACAAAGGAACAGGGGGCGGTGCTTGAAGAGACTTTCAAGGAACAGAACACTCTCACTCCGGTGAGTGGCATTTTAGAAATTCTTCTGGTGGGTCAGGGGCATTTTGTTAATGGCTAGTGCTTTTTCATGCTGATTTGTGCGTTTTCTTGTGTGTGTTTGCAGAAGCAAAAATTGGATTTGGCAAAACAGCTGAATCTGAGACCTAGGCAGGTGGAGGTCTGGTTTCAGAACAGAAGGGCAAGGTTAGTAATTTTTATGGTTTGTGATGAAGGGTGTAACTGTCATTTAATTAAATGTTAGCTGACCGGTGTCAATAGACAATAGCTATATAGAAGATTAATGGGAGAATGGTAGAAAAGATTCATATACCCATAGCTCGATTTAATCTCATCGTGACCTCTAAACCTGTTGCTTAAGGTCTCATAGAATAACAATTACACGTTCTTAGTGTGATCTGTGTCATTGAAGCATTGGAGGGTCGAGCAATTTAGTTATAAACTTATCTTGAAAGATGGATCATGAGATGGATTCACATTTTTTGGGGTTTGATTGAGATCCAAACTTTTTGAACTGTGCGTACGGTTGGTTTTCAATTTGAAATCAAGTGGCATTGTTAATTGAAACTCTGCAAAACCGCGGCCACCTAATCTCGAATGTTAAATAGTATTAGGTACATCGAAGAGAGCCCCCCTTATCTATAGTTTGTCGACTTCTGAATAAAAGGCGCGTAAATGCCAAGCTTTATTACTTTATTCAACGGTAGTTCTGCACAATAGCGTGTTTCGTACACTTCATTGCTTTCCATGAAAACTATGTAA
Organism: Nyctanthes arbor-tristis; assembly: GCA_963692815.1. Lineage (NCBI taxonomy): Eukaryota > Viridiplantae > Streptophyta > Magnoliopsida > Lamiales > Oleaceae > Nyctanthes > Nyctanthes arbor-tristis. The sequence continues at coordinate 14,577 of CAVNYN010219705.1, forward strand.
CGGATTACGTGTTTGTAGATCAACGACAAAAGAAACGACATCATAGCAATTAACCTTGTAATGAATTCATGAAAGCCAAACGACATTTTTTAAATGCCTTGTTGTACAGGTCACCTAGCCTCAATATATGAGTTGCCCTTCATTACTTAGCTTTATGAATTTGAATCAATTTTCAAATATTTACTGAACATTGCATGTTTTGGTTTCAGGCATAGAAACATATGCATCCCGAGGCTTATCTGCTGGCATAAACTGAAAACTTGTATTGTTCAATCTTATGCCACTTAAGTCTTAGACGCTAGTAATTGCAATTTGATTCCCATTATCTGGTTCTATGGCAAATGACCCTGTATATGCTTTGTGTTGGGCGTTTTTTGAAATGAGAACATTCGATTTGGTTATTGAAAGGTGATTAATTTGTAAATCGTGCAGGACAAAGTTGAAGCAAACAGAGGTTGATTGCGAGTATCTAAGGCGTTGCTGTGAGAATCTGACAGAGGAAAACAGGCGGTTACAGAAGGAGGTGAATGAGCTCCGAGCACTGAAACTCACCCCACCACTGTTCATGAATATGTCTCCTCCTACTACTCTTACCATGTGTCCTCAGTGTGAGCGTGTGGCTGTCTCGTCTTCCCCATTGTCTGCTACCCCATCTCCGGTAACCCGCCAGTGCAATCCAGTAGCTGCACCCCACCAGCAGCCAATTCATGTTACCTCTTGGGTTTCCATGATTCCACCTCAGCCACTTGATGCCCGTCACCAGAATGCATAAGTTGGTTCCATTTGAAGCTAAGAGCGAGAAGGATTTGCCTACCCTGAGATGATGAAAATTTCAAGGCCTGAAAGAGTGGCCTAGGGGCAGTGGGGGAAGGTTGATTTTCTTGGGAGATTTGGTGCAAGATAGTCTGATAGAGGACAATAGTGTTTATAGAATGGATAGGACACGGATATAACATAGCTTCGCAAGAAATTCTGGATTATGTTTTTCTTTTTTTCTGTGTCTATGAATAATAGGATGATTAATGTTAAGATAAAAGTAGGGGCTTTATTCTGGCAAACATTGCAGATCTTAATGGCAACTTGTGTATATCCTAGTCCCATTTTTGCACGTCAGGGTTATGACGCAAATCCACGAAGTCAATACCTTCGCTGTGTGTATCTGCCGATTGCCATAATAAGCATGTGGATTTGTGGCGAATACCTCACTACTGCATTTTAAGTTATTGAAATTTGTTATGATAAGTGTAACTTCTAAAGAACAACTGACCCAGTATTGAGTTTACACCTCAAATCACTTTTATTATGCGCATGCCCCAGTATTGAGTTTACACCTCAATCACTTTTATTATGCGCATGCATTGTAGGAGGTGGTCCTGGTTCAGTTTGGTTCCATATTTAGATATGAAACCGAACGGTTTGGCCTGTTTCTCAAAAAACTCGGGCCAAAACCACCTGGACGTCCACTCCGGCATGTAGCAACGCAGATAACCATCATCTCTAAGCAAAATTAAGAGGAGAAGACAAAAGTTTGAGAACCAAGTACAAGCTTTTTGACCTTATAAAAAAAAAAAAAATCCAATACTTTTGGAAACTTTGTAAGGAATAGTTCTCTGTGTCACTTTGTATACAAGTCTACGGGGATAATAAACAACAGGGAGTCCATTTCATAGACTTGTAGTTATCAAACAGTGTTCACTTTGTCTGCAAGTGATCTCAATATGCATCCCAAACCAGCTCTCTCAGTCAGCTTCTCATGAATTCGGAGGCACTGGTCGCATGTGGGTCGATCTCCAGTAGACAAGCCCCTATACAGATACCTATCAAACAAGTAGAATGCTGACATAATAGTCGGCCAGGGAACAAGGAAAAACTAGAACTTGTAAAAAAGAAAATTTTGAAGATATATCATATATTGAAGTTTTATCAGGAGTACAATGAAAAATTGATGGTTCCATCATGAGGTTATTTGCTTTGTATTTGCATTACCATGCTTGCACTGGTTACGGCATTACATGTACTCATCAGGAAGCTAGGAGCATAACACATCAGAAAGGCATGACATACAAGCCCCGAAAACAAGAAGATTATAGTACACAAGTACTCTCATTTTACGCCTCATATAATTAAATTGTACTAACAATCATTACATCCCACTTCTTGAACTATAGTTCTAGAGGCGCTTCTGTGACATCCCCAAGAACTGGGAATCTTGACCTCTCACATGACTAGGATGACCTCCAAATAAACTATCTCCAAGTCCCGTGAATCCTCATTCCCGTGAATCCTCACCAATGGCAGTAATTTTTGGGGGGGGGGGGAGCCTCCCCCCATTGCTGCCGTTGCCTGGGGGGAGGGGTGGGTGGGGTGGTGTTTTCCTTTTTTTTTTTTTTTATTATTTAAACCTTCTTTAAAAAAATTAAAAAAGTTTAAGGGGTATAATTGTCCTTTTGTTAAAAATTTTGTGGAATAGAGTAAAAAGAGACGATTTGTGCCTATTTTTCAAAGGTTCGGGGCTGTGGTGTGTCTTAACAAAGGTTGGGGACGAAATTGAGACTTAGCTCAAAGGTTGAGGACGATTTGTGAAATTAACCCTTATCAAAATGGGCAAACAGTATAACTTGTGACCAGACTGAGTCACCAATTCGCATCAAAATCACAGAGGTGACCAGACCGCAGATAATGGTGAACAAGAAGTTAAATGATCTGAGAATAACGCCCAAGGAAATGATAAGAGATTAAATCCGGGGTATGGATACTGCAGACAGAATGATTGTTACAGATTCAATTGGTTCATGAGTTAAGAGAAAAGGAAGAGAAATCTAATCAAACAACGAAGGGCTTAGCTTTCCTCATTGGAGAAAAAGAATAAACCAAATTAACAAATAGACAGTACCCATCACTAGTTATATGAGAGCTCCAATGAAAAAGAGAAGGGAAAAGATAGAAAAGAAAGACAGAGGGGGCCAAGTGAGAGAAGTAAACAGAAAATTTTTAGTGTTTTTATGAAATTTCAAACAAAGAGTGTCCGTATCGAGATACCTGACAACTAAATCAAACAAAGTATGGTAAGTCTTCAATATGATATTTATTAGGATCTCCATCAAGTTTATCACAAGACATATTTAATTCAAAGCAGAATAAAACCAGACAGACAATCTACAAATACATCCAAGAAAAGATAAGAGTGGGGATGGATTTCTCATACAAAATATCAAGACAGGACCTTTCCAAACCCCAGCCCAGGTTTTACTCTACTTCAGGTGCACTTCAATTGTATGTGAATTATGAACTTCATGTTTTCTCCTTGACAAGAGAATTTCTTTGAGAGTATAAACAGTGTAGCAGGGAAATATGGACATGAGTAATACTACATTTATACAAAATTTGACATGCTGTACACATGACAGGATCTTATTTATTTCCCTACCCATCACTTCATTTTTAATAAATTATTTTTTAATAAATGGCCATTACATGGCCACACGTCTGTCAAATTTTGTGTAGAATTTCTGTGTAAAAGTAGAATTGCCCTATGGACATTTAGTTTGTATTGTATGCCGCAAAAACAATATCTGATGCAAGAATACAAGTTGAATAGATTTTTTGGCTTCACGATTATCTATCCTAAGCTTCCTCAACAGTACAAATGTGCCATAGACATGGAGAAGTCTTGAAAGGGTCAATTATATCATATGCGATGTGACACTCAAGCTGGGCAAATCAGCACGCTGTATAAAATTCAAGACATCTTTTCCTATGGATCCCAAACCCAAGAGACTGATACAAAATGTTCAACAATAACTGCCCAGTGTCTAAATTCCCACAATGACAAGAATAATAGCTACCCCATCAATCATAAAAACAACAATTACAGTGTTAGCAATTCTTGTCCTGCGTCCTGGAAAGGTATTACACTGAAGAGGTGTTCATGAAACAGAACATAATGTTATCATTGTTGTTGACCCTCGACTCTTGCTAGAAATGCTGCAGTGACATATAACTTCTTTTTTCTTTCTTCCTTTCCTCTTCTTTCTTTTTCTTTTTATAATATCGTCCCGTAATATAAATGTCAATGGAAATAAGAAAATAAAATGATGCAATATATTATGGGGGAAAAAAGGCATGTGGAAGTCAAAAGGAAGTTGATTTTCCCTTTTCATCACAACCCCTTTGGTACAGTTCCAAGAAACATGAACAGCATACGTGACGTGTCCCCACCAGTAGTCCAAACCACAACTGAACTCTCTATTCTTTTACCAATGACTAAAGAGTTGAGAATACCTTTCCAAAATCATGCTGGATCCTTTAAATTTTAGAAGAACTACTACATTTTAATAGTGACCGGCAATTTTTAAACAAATATTGCTTTTCTTGACATATAAACCAGCTTCTGCATTTTTTAGTATGGCGGTATGCAAGTTTCTAAAAAAGCGTAAGGAGCAAAAAAGCATCGAGGTCGAGCATTGAGTCTAAGCGTGCCTAAGCGCACGAGTGCATGAAAAAAGCGCGATTGTGCTGAAGCATGGAGTCAAAGTTTCAAGTATATGCACTGCCTGGAAGTCAGCTAGGCGAGCTTTTTGGAATAGTGGCTGTAGGTAGCACGCTAGGTACAAATCTTGTTACGCATCGCTAATAATGGTAAAAAATTAATCTTGTATAAAATTGTTAACAAATTTGCTCCAGCATCCTCATATGAGTGGGCATTGAAATGATGCTCATGATCGAAGACAGCTGTAACATTATAACAAATAACAGCACGACACTTAAGGAGAATTAGGATTCTAAGTAGGTTTAGTTTACATGTTATCTTAAATTTTATCCCGTTGACCATCTTTCATGGATTGAGAATTCAGTTAGACTTAAGTTCTTCACCCTATACAATAGATCTTGCAATCCAATGCATCAAGAATTTAAGATTATTGATTATTGATACTCCAATTCCTCTTCACCCTTACAGTTTCTATCTATCTCTCTTTTCTCTCTTATCTCTGTTCTTTCTATTGCTCTCTTCTTGTGTTAGGTTTTGCATCATAGTAATTAATAATTATTAATAAAGAGTTACTTTTTTAATGCACCAATGGTTCTCAGACTTCGCAAGTGCTACAGCCCAACACTTGAAGCTTCCAAAGAGAAGTGGCAATCTATAAACATATAAAACTCCTATTAATTCAGAAATTTAGGGCCCGAATTTGCTTGTGCATAAGCAGAAGTAAAATTTTCATCCTGAAAAAATAATCCTAGAGAAAGATAAGGCTAAAAAATTGCTCAGAGAAAGTCAAAATCTGATATTCCTACGGAAGAAAAATGCAGATCTTTAAATTTGGCTGTTCTAAGAACCTGATGCTTGAAGTAACCTCCCATCATAATTCTTTGCATCCGGAAGAATATAGTGAAAACAATCACTCAAAAGTCAAAAATTAAATAAGTAGTGGCGAAACCGGAATTATAGACCAAGAAAATTAGCACAACATAAAGTACAGCATTCAACTTTCATAAATAACGTAGGGGAAAAAGAAATGGCAGTTCCACTTACTTCATGAGAATGTCGTAATATTCGGGATCAAGATAGGAGAACAAGCTATCCGCATCTTTAATTGCCATTATTGCTCTATGTACCACTATCCAATTTGCAGACTTGAAAAAAAAAAAAAGATTAAAATAGAAAATAAATAAAATCCCTTAATAATTCCCCCAAAAAAAAAAATCAACAATTTCAAGAATACAAAATCTAGGGCATAATCATCATACAAAGATGCATAGATTGACATCAGACCTTACAGCGCTCGTCTTTGGTATTAGGAGGGGAGCCTTCCAGAGCTGTCTTTAAAGCCTCCACAGGTTTATGCCTATCAAAAGAAAGTTGCAATCAGTTCTCCATTTCAAGAGAAAATAGAAGGAAATTCTCAGCTCGCACAATGATCAACAACATACTGTTTGAGCAAGCTTTCAATTTTGCGAGATTTATGTTCGATTCTGATGATTATGGCTTCTGCATTATCGGCTTCCACAAATTCTGCCATCTGTTTCAAGAGTGACAGTGATTTACCGTGTTATCTGGGTTTATTGATGGGGCATGAGAATCACAGTTGGGATGGATTAGGTCCAAGTGATTTTTAACACATTTGAGCCAGGGTCAAGAATATAAATTTATATATATATATTTTTTAATTTTTATCAAGTGCAGAAGGCGTGAAAAACATTGTGATCAAATGTTGAGTCTAGGCGTATTTACGAACACCAATTACATCATAAAGAGTAAAGTATAATGAAAAACGGAGTCTAAACTTCAAATACTAAAACGTATTTTTAGCGAGTTTTTTAAAACACTGCTTTTTATTTGATTTGATATATTAAATTCCTATAGAATAGTCGATGAATTGTGGTCATATTGTGAAGTTTGTTGGAGCTCTCTAAAACAACAATGTCTACTGTGCGCTTATGGTGTAAGGTATTGACATTACAACTAAATACTGCTCTGATATAAGAGAATGTCTATGATGCTTATGTGACAAATTTTATTATTTAGATTTTTAGAAAACAAGAAAAGAGTGAAATTTAATTATTGGAGGAAAGTGAATAAAATATGTTTGACATTGTCAATGTTGCCTTTAGACATTGTGTCTGACAATGTCAAGTATTTAATATATTACATATGCATTTTTTGTCGATTGTCAAACGACATTCCCTTGACATTCTGGTATTGGAGATACTTAGACATTTCTGTTCAAGACGTGTGATATTCGGTTTGACCCACTTATTTATGATAGTAAGAAAATTGTACTTGAATTTAAGGGAATTATAGTATCTATAGAAATTGTTGTAGGTTTTTGAGATCAGATGTATTTGTGTCGGCGATATAGAGATTAAAAGTTTGATCAACACCTGAGAGGGAGGGAGGGAGGGAGGGAGAGAGAGATTGTTCTACCATCTAATTTTAATGCATTTGATAATCTTTTAATAACAAAATAGTTTTCTAAACCATTTTTCGCCAATTTCGTATTTCTAAATTTGTAAGAATTATCCAACCCGTCAAATTTCTATGATCTGATACGTCAAACTTTTGTTTGTGCGTTTGAATACATCTACTACGTTTATTTTTATGTTTTATTTTATTTTTTTATTTTGAGTCAGCATTTATGTTTTAAGCCTATTCGTCAGTCTTTTTTTTTTTTTTTTTGATTTATATATGTCTGTTGGGGCAATCTAAGACCTTTCTACTGGTGCTTTGGGGATTGATGCACAATTATTTCATTATTTGTAGTCACGACTCCAAAATGCTCGCCGACTCGGTACTGTTGGGAAGATAGACACACGTTGTGGTGTGTATTTGGTGTTCAAGCTCAATGATAGGTCATGGGTCGAACGGCCTCAAGCAAGCAACGGCATGACAGTTAACCTTGTTAAAGAGAAAGTTGATAGAGTAACGGAGTCGGTGACGAGGGCTTCACTGTGTATTCATCAACAGAGAAAAAAAAAGACAAAGAAAATGGATTCTTTTCACACCTTCGAGCAGATGGGTGAATGGAGATTAAGTTTGGAGAATTTTTCAACAACTTAAGAGATGACAATGAGGTAGAGACGTATGTTTGAGGTAAAAAGAAGGAACTGGAACAACTGTCTTCTTATTGGGGGTCGATGTTTGTACAAATTAAAATTTGTTCACATGAAAAATAAGAGCCGCACATTAAAGGTACTTATTGACATTTAAAATTTTCATAATTTATCATTTATTTAACATAACCTTCAAGCTGTTTAAATTATAAATTTGATATTACACCCAAAAAAAATGTTTATAAATTGAGGAACGACGTGTGAATAGCAATCGCAAGTGTGATAACCCACTTTGCTATTTTCAAAGTTTAATTTTTACTCGTCAAAATCAAAGGTATAATAGTTAAGTCAATGTTAAATTCAAGATGAAAAATGCATTACTTTAAAATTTGGGGTTACCGTTTAAGCAATTAAATAAGTTTGGGTTTATATGAAATCATATTATAGGTTTGAAGTTTAAATAAAGTAAAGTATGAAGTTAGGGACCAACTTATAACAAAGCAAAAGGTTAAGGGACTTTATGTGCAAAAATCGTATATATCTAGACATTTCTCTTGCAACACACACTGGAGGAACCGAGAAAGAGCCGAGACATTGAACCAAAAATAAAAAGGGGAGAGCCATGAACGATAAACTTGCCACAAATTGTTGGAAGTGGATTCTCGATCAACTTGGGCTTCTATGGTTTTAACTTGGTTCAAAAGGTAAGTATAGCTTTAATTCTATCTTATGTTAATTTGGGATTTTGATGTATGACTTGATTTAATGAATCTTAAAGGGAAAAATAATGAGTTTGTTGATATAAGTTAGACATATTTGAATTTCTTGAAGTATATGTGTGATATGAGATTTTTGAGTTAAAGTTATTGAGATTAATTTAAGAAATTTTTATGGAAAAGAAATTTTTATGGAATTGAGTACTTAGTTATTAGTTATGATGTAGTCTTCCTATAAGATTAAATGGCATGAAATTATTATTGGACATGAAAATAGAATCATACAAGGGTTATAAAGAATTATGTAAAGCTAGTATGTGAAATTATAGCTAAGAAAGAAAATGTGAAGCTGATTTTTTTTAATGAGGTATTCTTTGGGACTTTCAAGTGAATTTCATGATATTTTGTTAAATTAAATAAAATTTTCTGGATTAATAGTAAAAAGGAAAGCCATCTCTTTAATAAAAAAAGAAAGTATAAGAGGTTAATATTCAATTCCAAGAAACTAAGCATGTAAGTATGAATTTAAGAAAAAGACTTAAGGTCGGAATAAGAGCACGCATGTTATGTCCTTCAACTTGAGAAGGTCATAAATGATAATATATATGGAATTTTAGCAAAATACAAGTTGGAAAATGATATTTTATGATATGTTTTGTGAAGATGGTCAGTTTCTACCCGAGAACAGATTTTGGAAAGTAGAAAAATATTTTGGTGTTCCCAACATGATTTTCTTGAGCTTAATTTCATATATGATGAATTTATGTGAGTTTTCTACCTCTGAATAGAATTTTATAAACACACGACACTGATCCTGATTATAAAATGGTTTCAGATATGCACTGTCAGACAGGGAAAACTTAACAACTCTTGTTTAAAAAGTTGAACTATGTCTTGATTCCATAAGCGGTGCTCCTCTGACAAATGGTAAGATCAAGAAGTCTAGAATAATTATATGAAGGAAGCAATCATGTATCTATTCGGGAATGAAGAAATCATGAAGTATTTAATGGAATATATGACTTGTGATCAAAAAGGAGATTTCATGTTGATAAAAATTAGATGAACTAGAAAGCCTTTAATTAGTAAATAAGCTAAAAAAAAGATAGTAGGATTGAGAAAAGATAAATAAAAGAATTAAGTTACATGTTAGTAAGAGTATTGAGTTATATGTGTGAATTGTGAAATAGAAAGAAATTAGATGCTAAGTAGAACGTTTACCTATGTTATAGGAAATGATAAAGATTAACAAGAAATAAAACACGAAATGAGCTATATTGCTACTTAACCAGTGAGTAGAGGTTTTCCTGTTATTTCCTTTCTAAATGAAAATTTATTATGCTTTGATTTCACATGAACTTGAAATGTTTTATGATGATGATGTATTTCATAAGAACTTGAAATGTTTTATGATGATGTATTTCTATGAAATTTCCTAAAAGATGATGTTTTTTTTAGAAAAGTTCATATGAATATTTATATGAAATGATGCTTCATAATTTTTAGAGAAATATTTGATTTGAAACATGATTTATGATGTATGAAAACCCCTAAATTTGTATCCAATCTCATGAATAAGCCGTCTACAGGTGAAGGGGCCTATAGCTCAAGCTGTTAATACGATATGCTGCCCAGATGAAGGGGCCTAATGTGCTAGCTATGGCTCAAGTTGGTTGTTGTGCCGCCTAGGGCGAATAGGTCACAAGGTACATATGGCAAAGCTGGTGTCTACGCGCGTATGATATAAAATGAATATGGTTACATGATAATATGAGATTATGGATACTCTCGGGGTTAATTTTATGATGATTATTAAATGAAATGATGTTCATAATGTCTTCCTACACGTAATGATTTTATCAATGTTGATATTGTGCTAGAATTATGGTTCAAATTATAAAAGTTCATAATTGACTTATACATATTATTTAGGACTTTGTAAAGCTATATTATGATTTTCTAAAGCATGTTATTTAAAAACTTCACTCACTGGGTTTATTACTAGCTCATGTGTTTTCTAAATGATTTTCTTACCAGGTACCAATTGGAGTTTAGGTAACCTATTACAACCGAGCCTGCTACTTCTAGAATTCAAGCTACCCCTTAGAATTTGTCATAGGGTATGTTATTATTATGATTTATAGATTTTCATGCGGTTAAGCTTATTGTATGCATTGGGTGTTCTCGTGTGAATTATGCTTAGTTTTAGGATATTTCTTGACCCATATGAAGTAATGATGGCAATTATTGTATCGTGAGGTGGTGGATTTGATGTTGGGAGTTTACACAGATTGGTTTTGTTATTAAATTAGAGGATGTATTGCCATAATTTTTCTAGAATAATTAGTAAGTTCACAAGTCTTGACGGTAAATTCTAGCTTATAGTTAGAATTTATCGTTGGCGCAAATCACATTTCAAGCAGATTAGAAGTACTCGGGGTGGGGCGTGTCAGCAAGCTTATATAAAAGGAAAAATTTCACAAAAGGTCCCTAATTTTTGCAAAATGTAGCAATTTCGTCCCTAATTTTTTTCAATATCTGGAAGCTCTAATGTTTCAAAAGTTCTTACAGAAAGTCCATATAAATGGAATCCATCCATTTTGATTTTTAAAAGAAAAAGAATGATCATTTGACCCTCATATTAAGCAAGTAGTCCAAACGTGCATTGCACGTTGTCTGTATCATAAAAATCATTTATATAATAGTAGAATATATTTTATTATAAACATACAAGCTAGTTAAAAGTTACTACAATAAAATAACTTGTTAAGATATGATATATCTTTATTAGTATAAAAAAAACAAAAAGAAATGCAAGGAGTCTCCTCCCATTTTACACGAAATGGAGGAGGGAGAGACTCTCCTCCATTTGTGCTGCCAGAAATGACAGCACTGCTTCTATTTCTGGCAGCATTTGGCTGCCGTTGAAATAGGGGGAGACTCTCCCCCATTTGTACTGCAAAAATGGCAGCATTTGGCTAACGGAAATGGCAGCCAATGCTGTCGTTTCCTGCTACCCAATGGGAGGAGCCTGCGGCCTCATTTTACATGAAATGGGGGGAGACTCCCCCCATTTGTACTGTCAGAAATGGTAGCACTACTGCCATTTCTGACAAGACTTTGACTTTCGGCGGCCAAATGGGGGGTAGTCTCCCCCTATTGCTGCCGTTGGTGGGGGTGGGGAGGATGGGGTGGGGTTTTCTTTTTTTTTTTTAAAATTTTTATTATTTTTAAACTCTTTTTTTAAAAATTTAAAAAGTTTAATGGTATAATCGTCCTTTTATTAAAAAATTTGTGGAATAGTGTAAAAAGAGATGATTTGTGCTTATTTTCCAAAGGCCGGGGGCTATGGTGTGTCTTAATAAAGGTTGTGGGCGAAATCGAGACTTAGCTCAAAGGTTGAGGACGATTTGTGAAATTAACCCTAATTTTAGGCAAATTATGCCTAATAAACCAAAAAAAATTGAAATTATAAGAATTGTACACACTTTGAACTTTTCTTTTTAACAAAGTTACAGGAACAAACGTCCTCCTCACCAAAAAAAAAAAAGATACAGGGACAAAGTATATTAAAATTCATGTAAATATTTTTGTTAATATAAAAACATATTTTTAAATAAAACTAAATGGAATAAGTTTTTCCTTTAAGTTTAAATAAAAGAATTATAATAAAAACTTTGTAAGCAAATTAAATTTATTTAATGAAAAACTTTATCAATTCAATAAAATAAAAAACCACAGTCATAAGTAATAATTACTATTTATTACACAATTAGTACTACACAAAATACTAATTAATGACATAATTATTTATATGAATTAAACACTAATCAATTGTAAAATTAAAAAGGTACTATGGGTATTAATAAAAAATGTCAAGGGTAAAAAGGGAAAGAGAATGTTTTACATTCATTCTCTCTTTTATATAGTAGCGATTTAGAATAAAACAACAAAAAATTTCTTTTAAATAAAAGTGATAATAAAAATTCTCACACCCCTCAAGACTTGCAGCACCTAACTCATAATTCAATTCACACATATAATAAATGATATATCACATGAAACGTTATATATACACATCTGAGCATTATTCGTCATCTTCTTATTTTTATTCACTAGCCAAATCAAACTCTCCAATCAGAAAAAATTGTTTGAATTTTCACAGATCATAGTAAAAATAATACATGGTGCAGGGGCAAGGATGATTAAAGATGTCAAGAAATGGAGGGAAGAAAATAGGTCTTACCATCGATGTGAGTTGGGTTGTAGGAAAGATAAGAATATTTATTATTTTTTCTTTTATTAAAAATTTATTTTATTGTTTTTATTTTTATTTAATGCAAGGGGTAAAAAAAATCATTTTATTTCCTTTTCAATTGTCAAAACGGACAGATTCCATCCATAGGGACATTTTTTGTGAATTTTTGAAAGCTTCGGGATTATAGAGGTTGAAAGAAAAGATTAATAGTAAAATTGCTACATTTTGTCAAGGTTAGGGACCTTTTATGAAATTTTCCCTATGTAAAATGTGCTAATAAAAAATATTTTTAAACAATGCAATTTAATATTATTTTGTGATTTCGAGAATAAGTGATAATAAATAGAATAGAGAATAGAAATGAAGAAAGCGAAATAGAATAAAGGCCGGTTACCTCATTCTCCTTTGGCTCGCCCACCGTTTTTATTATTAAAAACTACTACGATAGTAGTGTATTTTGTCACGTACAGCAATAAAAAGTAGCATTTAGGAGTGAGACATTGTGTTTAATATTTATGAAAAAAATTAATCAATTTAGATAGCTTAAAAAGAGTAAAATGAATACAAAACCGCTCATACATTCAATTCACACTATGTTCTATATATTCTTTGACAAATGCATAAAGACACTCGATTTTGACAATAATACCTTCCTGACAAGACTTGTTAGCCATTCTCAAAATGTTTCAATTATTTATTTAGTTGCAGTACCTACACAAGAGCAATAAAATCATTTTAACTGTGTATAAAAAAAATTTTTATACATTCATTTCACACTATTCTATATTCTAACCATTCTCAAAATGTTTCAGTCATTAATTTTTGAGGTAGCATTGCCTTATACTGTTATTAAATTTTGAATTAAAAAACATATTACTTTCAGAGGCCAAAAATGGGGACCAACCAAAACCAATAATTAACCCATGGATGCCGTTGACACAGTACCATGTTATCCGTTGGGGGAGTCCCACAAGGAGCCGTTGGCGAAATACCATGCAAAATATGCATAGGAAAGGCAGATTTTTAGTAAGTTTGGTACACTGAGATATACAAAATAAAAATAGAATACGGTACAAAATTGAATGGGACAGTTAGAGATAGATGCTGTGAATAATACGGGGTTAAACCATTAAAGGGAAAAAAATATTGATTTATTGATATCGTCATAACTAAAAAGAATTTGACAGAGAAAAGTTAAGTAATTAAAAAAAAAAGTGTTCACTTTAGTTTCACCACCATTAGTACAGTTACTTATATATTATATGAAAAAAAAGTGAAAACTGAAAAATCGTCAAAATTAAATCCTAGGTATAAAACTGTCTAGGTGTAGAGTACAAGTATCAAATTTGTTTGCACATAAGCCATGTGCTTTTTAGAGCACAAATTTCTCAGATTGTGCCAACCCTAAAATCTCTATCTACTCTAGGTAGGTGCGAGAGGTTAGGTATGTTAAATAAAATAAGTGGTAAATGATAAACATAAATTGTTGTTTTTATCGACAAAACTGATTGAATTAAAATATAAAATAATTATAGTTTAGTTGAATTGTTATAGAATAAGTATATTAATGATTTAAATTTAATTTAAAAATAAAAACAAATCAAAATAAATAAATAAATTGTGAGCGACTAAAATGAAACAAAGTCAAAAGTCATAAATATAATTTGGACTCAAATAAATGAAGTATAATAGATTGGGATATTTGAGAAAAATGTAAAAAATAAAACTAAATCTTGTGTGTGTCAATTCTGAGGCTTGTACATTAACAATTAACTCTTGAAGTTAACCATGTTAAACTTCAAGTTGAGATCTTCAATATGACCTTTAACTTAGGTTTTTTAATTTTTTTAATTTTTTATTACAAGCCTTAAAACTTATCATCATCGACAAATTTTAACTTAGTTATGTTATGTTTATATAAAGCCACTTTTTTCTTTGAAACGTGCATTAGTTGAAAAAGAAAAGTTTGTTATTTAATTAATATGTCATGGGTAAATAAGAAGTACATAAGAACATGTAAGAATAAAACATAAAATCAAAAGTTTTTCTAACCTTCACTATTTTTAGTGAATAGTGATGTACTCTTGCACTAGATTGCACTAGATATTTTGCTTGAACTTAATTTAATGATTAATCTACTTATACAAATAAATATATAGATGAGTTTATAGAAATGGTGTGAATTTATAATTTCACCATATGTTGTATAATAAAATAAAGCAAGAATATATGGAAAAAATTATAAATTTATTCCTTACCTGTAATAATTTAAAGGGTTAGTTTCATAAAAGGACTCTAACCTTTGAGTTAAGAATTAGCTAGGTCCCCAACCTTTTTAAGACTTTCTTGTGTCCCCCCAACATTTTATAAATGCGCATGATAAGTCATTTTTGTTACTATTCCTTTAATTTTTTTAAAAAATAACTATTATACCCCTTAACTTTTTAATTTTTTAAAAAAAGTTTAAAAATAATGGGAAAAAAACTCCAAACCCACCCACCCTCCCATCCCAAGATTGGCCACTGAAAACGGAGGCAAAAAAGGGAGGTAAATCCCTCCGTATTTGCTATCAGAAATAAATGCTGGCATTTTTGGCCCCCAGTGGGAGGATTCACCTACCAATTTTGGCTGCTAGAACGGCCAAGTGTTGCCAGAAATGGTAGTCAAAGTGCTGTCATTTCTAGCTTGGCAGCCAAAAAAGGGAATGTCTACAAATGGCCTCCCCCAAAAAAATTGTCATCGTCCACCCTCCCCAAAAATTTTGACTACCGTTTTCGATAGCCAAGTGCTGCCAGAAATAGTAGCCAGCATTTCAGGGGCAATTGGTAGGGAAGGGTGGGGTGCGTGGGTTGGGGGTTTTTCTTTTTTTCTTTTTAATTATTTTTCATGTTTTTTTAAAAATATTTAAAAGCTAAGCGATGTAACGGTCATTTTGTTGAAAAATTAAATGAATAGTGACAAAAGGGACATATCGTGCTCATTTATGAAAGATTGTAGACCCAAGAGAGCCTTAAAAAAGATTGGGAACCTAACTGATTTTTAACTCAAATGTTGAGGACTTTTTGTGAAATTAACCCTGATTTAATCTACAAATGTGTGATTAATGCAATCTATGAACAGTAAGTATGATTAACACAAATTTATTTTCTCATTAATATATTATATTTAACGGTTTTAATATCTTACTTTTTTTTTAAAAGAAATTTTAATATCTTACTTAGTTTATCAGTTTTGATCACTTACTTAATACCTTCTCTATTAATATTTTGATTGAAATTAATTCAGTCTACCAAATGTGCCCTTGGTACGGATTCTCCAATTAACAAAAGTTTATCTTCTCATTAATTAATATTTGTTTAACGGTTTTGTATCACTTAATTGTCGTAGCGGAGATACGTTTTCAACAAATTCCACAATACTTAAAATTACACAGTAAATCAATAATGTTATTTATCTAAACCAGTCTCTAGTCTAGTTGTTATCTCTTTATTGGTCATTGAATAAATAGAGACATACATGTATTTATACATATCAACTCATCTTCTAATATAAGTGACGTCAATCAGACTGAAGACCAGTTTATAGTCTAAATAAATAGCATCATTTATAATAAATACATATCTTACCGGAGGTAAGTGGATCAAATTCCTAATGTGTAGATTGAAAATTCATTATATATTTGTGTTATCTGAATAGAAGACGATAGAATATTCACCAAAAATATCCAAGTAAAAAAAAAAAATATCACCAAAAATACAGATACGCAAGTTTAATGCTTCATTCAATGCGACATTATTGATTAACGGAGCTACGGTGAAAGTAATAGTGCCTATTAAAACATTGCTGTGGTAATGTGAAGGGGACCGTTACATCAATTTTGCAGCAGTTTATAAAATTGGGTTGAAATGGTATTCAGACACAGAGAGAGACCCCCAAATCTTCTAGTGTTAAAAAGAAGCTGAGAGGGATACTTTGCAAGAAAACAAGAAGCTCAACAACCCGTTGAAAGCTCTCTTGAATCTTTGACGCTTTAAGCAAGTCCTTCGGTGAATTGCTTTTCTTGTTGTTCAGGCATATCATTTTTCACTGAATTCGCTTTAAAATATTTGGTTTTCTTGATTCTTCATATATTTCCTTTTCTTTTAATTTGTTAGGTCTGTTTTGATTTAGATATGATCATGCTAATTCTTGATTCTATTTTGTTTTCCTGTACATGGTTTTCTTCAGTTTGGTGGCCCCGAAATCCAATTAGGAATTTTTTTTGTCTTTTGAGGGGAGTCTGAATAGGGCTAGTGAATTTATTTTCAGTTTCTCCCCATTTTCTGTTCTTTCTTTTTTACGTTTCATTTCTTGATTTAGGATTTGATTTCTGGGGACGATGGAAAGGCTAGATTGTTTTGAAATTTTGATTTACCTCTGTATCTAATTATTTATTTTATTTTTTATTTTATTATTATTATTTTTTATCATACGTTGATTTGTTTGGTTACCGTATTATCAGTATCGAGCTTCCTGAAAAGTTTGATTTGAAGGGTTTCTGGTAATTTTATTTGTATGCAAGTCCAATTCAATCTTGAGGTGGTGAGTAATTAAATTGATTTGAGGGAGATGTATATTGAAGAGCTGAAAGAGGAGGTATCAGAGAATGAGGTGGAGCAAATCTGTGCTGATCACAGTCAAGGTGCTGCTGTTTCTTGGGAGGCAAAAAGGGTTTTGGTTGGTGCAGGAGCGCGTGCACTTTTCTATCCAACATTGCTGTACAATGTTGTGAGAAACAAGATTCAAACCGAGTTTCATTGGTGGGATAGGGTTGACGAGGTATAGACAACTGAACTGTTACATTAGACTGCTTTACATTTTCTATTTATATTCTTGCTTTGCCATGTTTTGTGTGTTTATAATATAGAGTCTTAATTGTTGAAATGTCTTTTACTTACCATGTTTGAAATAACGGGTCATTGCTCTCAAAGTTCCTAACTTATGTGATTGTTGATCATTATATCTTGATTTTGTCATTACATGTTTACTGGGGCACTCCACTTCTTCAAACTGTAATTATTTTTAGTTTTAACACTAGGCGTAGTCTGTAAGTTCTCCGTCAGCCTACAAAATTTGAAGTAAAAACTTAAGAGAATTTCTCATATTTTCGGAGAGATGATTTATTGAACAACTGGGATGGGGGCGAAAAGAAAAGAAACTACTTTCAGTATTTGGGTAACTTCAATACTGAAAGCATGCTAACTACTGAGCAGGATTGCAGTGAAGCATGCTTTACCTCCATGATGCAACACAACATTTGTGCGATATATATATATATATATATTTTTGTGTGTGTGTGTGTGTGTTTTCGGCATGCTAACTACTGAGCAGGATTGCAGTGAAGCATGCTTGATTAATGATTATCAAGTTTCTCATATTCACTTCTCCTTTTGTAGTTTGTTTTGTTAGGAGCTGTTCCATTTCCCTCTGACATTCCAAGTCTCAAAGATGTTGGTGTTGGTGGAGTGGTTACCTTGAATGAACCATATGAGACCTTGGTTCCAACATCATTATATCATGTAAGCTTTATGGTCTTTGTGCTTGTACTTTTTTATATTGCTACTTTTCCAAATTCAT
Source organism: Nyctanthes arbor-tristis (assembly GCA_963692815.1). Lineage (NCBI taxonomy): Eukaryota > Viridiplantae > Streptophyta > Magnoliopsida > Lamiales > Oleaceae > Nyctanthes > Nyctanthes arbor-tristis. The sequence continues at coordinate 32,718 of CAVNYN010219705.1, forward strand.
TCCAGATCTAATGAAAGGAGTTATCCTCTGTTGCCATTTGTGTTGATTTTATTATGAAAGATCTCCTGACCTAGTTTTTCTCGTGTCTGTATGTAAAGATCCCATTAGAACCTTTCAAAGGACATGCTTGCTTCTGTAACTTAATAATGTGATTATGTGATCATCTTAAATTGTTTTCCTGTTTGTAGGATAATAACATTGAGCACTTGGTGATTCCTACTAGAGATTATCTTTTTGCTCCATCATATGAGGATACTGAAAGTGCCGTAGAATTCATCCGTGGTAATTTTTTTAAAGATATTCTGTTGATCCAATTCCATAATGTCTTTAACGCAAGCTGGTTTGCCTGTTGCTTCTTATCTGTCAGTTCAGTAAGTTGAATTTCAAAACCTGAGTTTGTAAAATGCATTAATTTCTGTTAAAAAAATGTTTCAGAATGGTTTTCACGTGCTAGGTGGCACTCTTTCTTAATCGTGAACATTTGTCAATCTATATTATGATTAATTTTGCCATTCGTAGGCATTATCGATCTTGCTGGAAAAAATTTAGAAGAATCAAGTTTTATGTATAATTCATTTAGTATTCTGTGCCTTATTTCATTTTTGTTTGCTTGAAAATTAAGGGAATTGCACACTAAACTGAGATTTATATAAGGTTGCTCCTTCATGTGAAATGCATTTTTCTATAATTCTCTCTCTCTCTTTTAACTGTAAAACATAATGCTACTTTCTTTTGTTTATCTTGTAAAGATAATGCTTGTCGCGGGAGTACAACATATGTTCACTGCAAGGCTGGCCGAGGCCGCAGCACTACCATTGTACTCTCTTACCTGGTATGTGACCCAGAAAGCCTTTCATATTTTATATTTAACTTTCCGGATTCATGTTTCCGATATAACAATCCCTGTAAGACAGGTTAAACACAAGCAGATGACCCCCGACTCTGCATTCAATCATGTGAGATCCATTAGGCCACGAGTGCGGTTGGCCTCTTCCCAGTGGCAGGTAAGGTTGATTTTCTTGCTAATAGTTTATGCTTGACTTTCCTCAACTTTCTGCTGTTATGAACTATGCTGGTTAATATCATTGTTCTTTTGGAACCTGAGAATGTTAAATCTGCATGTACGAGGAAAATGAAGGCTGTTAAAGATTACTATCATGGATTGAAGGAACCTGAAGAACACGTTGGCATGAAGAAACCTGAAGAACATATTGGCATTGATGATTTCCTGAACGTAACTTTGGGTTCCGCAGAAAAGGCAGACCTAGAAGTTGTAGATGATGAAGATGGTGGCTCTTTGGTGTTGGTAACAGAATCAGACCTTGATGGATACGACGAAAACCATGATTATTATGGTATTGCAGGTAAGAACGTGATAGCTGAAGCAGCCCTTGCCCGACTTTCATGCCTATGGCTACGTTGCCCCTCAGGTTGGAAATTGTCAAGAGAGAATCTCAGAAGTGCTGCTCAGCACAGTGGGTTGAGAAGCATGATTGTTGACATTCGTGTTTGTTGAGATGAATGTTCGCCGGAGTCTGAAAGCCCATCTTCTCTTCCCAACGTTTTTTGAGCAGCCTCCTTATCTGTCTTTTTTTTTTTTTTCTCTCTAACCCCCCCCCCTTCTTTTCTGGGGACGGTGCCTTGGGAGTTATGAGGCCTGGGCAGCTGCCGAAAAAGCATTTCCTTTGTCCATGGCACAGGTGTGGTCTCGGATTTGGTCAAACGTCCATAGAGATGAATCTGTTTACTTGTTGAGTTGATAGGAGGGTGTGAATAAGGGGGAGATTCATCTGTATATCCAGAAAGTTTTTGATTTAATGGGATAATATTTCTGCTTCTCCTATTCTCATGTATTAAGGTAACAGTAATTTTGCTTCTCTTCATTGCAATGGTTCTTTTTCATACCTTTGATCGAATGTTTCATCAATCAATCTTGTTTTTCTCTGTTTATTTTATTTCGGTGCACTGGCAAGCTTGATCTTATCTCGGACGCAGTACATGGAAATCCTGAAGAACCGACAGCACGAATTTTGGAAGTTCTTCGTGTTTAAACTAGTCAGTCGCGGTCTTGTTTGTGCGCCAAGGGAACGTAGCTCAGACATGTTTCCAATAAAACGTTAATTTTTTAACGCTGCAAATGAAAAGTCGTCACGTGTTTAATGTTTTTGCAGGTTCTACCCCAAAGTAACCGTTGGTACATTATTCTATGATGGGTTAATTTCATAAATCATCCTCAACCTTTAAGTTTAGTCTCGATTTCGTCCCCAACTTTTATTTTGACACCCTACAGCCCCTAACCTTTGAAAAATACACACAAATCATCTCTATTTCTACTATTCCGTCACATTTTTATTAAAATAATGATTATACCCCCTATAAACATTTAAAAATTTTTTAAAAAGGTTTAAAAATAATAAATTCTAAAAAATCAACCCCATCCCAACCCCACCCCCACGTCTCCCTCCCGAGTCCCTGCTAGTCGTATCATTCCAGCGGCCAAAATAGAGGGTGAATTCGCCAATTTTGCTACCGCGCTGCCATTTCTGGCAGCACATAGGGGCGGATCCCTCCATTTTGCTGCCAAAATAAAGGTTAGGATGAAATCGAGACTAAATTTAAAGGTTGTGAATGATTTATGAAATTAACCCTTCTATGATCCAACGGCTAGCTTGCGCGGCCAGGAGGGTTGACTTGGAAGTTTCATTTTTGGTTGGTCCGTGTTAGAGGAGCTTTTGGAGAAAACTGTGACGTTGGCTCTAGATTCTTTTCGGCGAGTTTTTATTCTTTATTTGTCATCACATTTTCATCACCAGCTTTGTACAAATTAAAACATATCATATTTTAGTTCTTGATGGGAAGAATGATTTAGATACCATACCACTTTTTAGTTTCATAACCGAGTTAGATATCGTATATAAACCAATCACATGGCATTTGGGGCTCTACGTCTTCCCCCTTTATATGTACGATGCATAGCTCCATTACGGAGCTGGGAGCTGGTGGTGGTCTTCATATCATTATTGTGAAAGATAGGGTGCTCATTTTCTTCTCATTTAAAACACCGTAAACCCTAAGGTGAAGGTAGTGGAGTGGTGTAGTAACTCAAACTCGATTGAATTTCGACTTTTTAAAAGTAATAAGGTATTCAATTGAAACCTTTTAAGGGTATCTTTAATAGGTAATTTAAATGAAAGTTTATTTTAGAGAGCTAAATATTAAAATTGAGCTCTTGTATATGTAGACTCTTTATTTTGACATTTTAAAACAAATAAAGAGTGGAGTTTGGCTTTCTAAATCACCTCCATTCTCCAATAGACTTTCCAAATGAAATATACTCTTTGTTTTAGAGAGTCAAACTTAAATTTGTTTTTTTTTTTATTTGACGAGATTAAAATTGAGTTTTATCAGACTCTTTATTTTAACATTTTAAAATAAATAATAGTTTTTAAAGTAATTTAATAACTGCACTTTTCAATGCTTTTCATTGATTATTAAAAATAAAAGAATACAATAAATGTTTCCTGATATATAAACAAAATAATTAGTGCCAATAAATAGTTTGTTGGAGTGTATTAAAAATTTTACTTTTTAAATAAAGAAATCACTACTCATATAAAAGTGTTGCCGCACGTGTCTATCGTCAAAAAATTGCTGGTTTGCCTAAACTACCCTCTAAAATATCGATGTTTTTCGAAAAATGCCCTGGGCCACACGTTTCTGTTTCCTTTAGCTCTCCATTTTGGTCTGGTCGCCGGATGAGTTCTGCCGCCAATCTTTGC
>CAVNYN010219707.1:0-29562 GCA_963692815.1 Nyctanthes arbor-tristis
ATGACCATGAGAAGTTACGATATTATAAATTTTTCCCCTTGCACTATTGTGGTTCGAATAAATGACACAGTGATTAGATATTCACGTTATGAGAGGAATGTCTTTGGCATTTAAAAAAAAATCATTACACTATTTTTTTTTTAGATTACAACGGGATTGTAGGAGTGGGGAATTGAACATTTAATAAAAGGGTTTAAGAATTTAACTAGAATGCCATTAGACCACATGGATCTTGGCAAAATCATTACACCATTATATATATATATATATATTCTGTATTTATAAACGAAATAATCATTATGTTCTGATATGTACATCTTGATGAATACGATTGATACCATTGCCAATAAAGAGCAAAATATTACTCCTCGGGCTCGGGACTTGAGGTGGGGCTGGCTGGTTGAGAAACCCAGCCAGCGGAATTTTTTTTTTCTATTTTTTTTTTTTTTTGGGTGCTGGTAGAGTGGCTCAAGGAAGAACTTTTTGCCATCTCTGAAACCGAAAGAGCATCAACACACAAACATAATATTTGAGCACAAAGGGAATGAAGGAGAAGGGTATGTGATTCAAATCCCAGTAATCCTGATCTTACCCAAAAAATAAAAATAATAATAATAATAATAATAAATAAATAAAATCTTATCTAATGTTATATTTATAACTATATTAATTCAAAATTTAGTTATTTTTTAAATTAAAATTTAGTTATTAAATAAGAGCAAATTAAGAATACAATTCACAAAATTTACTTTTCTAACGACATACTTAATCCTTCTGAAAAAGAAAAATGGACCAGATAATTGGGGGGGGTCAAGAGTTTCTTCTTCTTCTTTTATTTTTTTTTAATTTATTTTTTCACAAAGAGAGGGGAGGGGAGGGGAGGGGCGGGTGTGGTTTGAATTCGAAGCCTCCTGCCTGAAACGTGAAAACTTAACAATAAGAATATATTTTTAAAGTAATAATATATAAAATAAATTTTTTAATATATGGAAACAAGAATATATAATTGTGACAAATAAAAAAAAAAGAAAAATAAACCGTATAAATGGGATGGAAGGAGTCATATTTTTTGGTTAGGAAAAATGATGTGTTTAAATTATTATCTTTTGAGTTACAAATTAGTGAACCCGAAGAAGATATATTGCCGTCTGTGAATATATTAATATCGCAGCATTCGTTTGAGGGCAAAAACAAATTATCTTGGTGGCGCGTTTGCTCTGTGGTTAATGGGTAATTAAATAGTTAATTGTCTTCTTCATATGAGAGAAATTTAGGTGCAACGACAAATTATCTTACGTTACACATTCGTCATGTAGGATGTACTGTGTCTGGTGTACAACCGACATGCCTAAATTTTTATCACCCAACATCAAAAGTGAAAATGTATATCCTACAATGTACATCTTACGTGACGAGATACATGTGTATTATTAATCGAATGTACTATATAGGATATATGTGTGTGCGCACATCCATTCGATCTACCTAATTATATCTCTCCCTTTTTCATTAATAACGGCGGGTAGAATTTTTAATTCATTACTTAAAATTATTTTGAGCCTTTTTTAAACCCCGTATGTATATATATATATATATATATATTATCTCTATCATGCAAAGATAGAGATAATATATAGGTGAAATATAGTCCACTTCCTTTTTAAAAATATAGGTGAAATAGAAGTTCTCTTAGATACCCTTATATTTAATGTGCGTAGTTATAAAAGAAAATAAAATTATTAATGTGGAATAATTAATAAATAAAAAGGTACAGTAAAGAAATGATATTAAACCTTACTTTTCCAATATTATTAAGTAAATTTTTCTTAATCTATGTGAAAAAAGAATAACATAACCTCTGTGCGACAGAGATAATATTAGTTTATCAGTCCAATACTAATTTTTAAATATATTGTTCATAGAAATGTAATCTTTATTGCTCCGCTTAACTTTCTTCTAATCAGCAATTAATTTGACTAAGAGCATTTACAAGAGGCTTCTTAAAGGCAAGATGCTCTTTATTTTAGAGAGTGAATGTATAAATAAGGGTTCCAACAAACTCTATTGGTTCTTTCTAGGCTCTTTAAAGAAAAGCTAAATCCACTCTGTAAAATTTAATAGTTACAAGTTTCAATGCTTTCTAGGTTTAACAAAAAAATCTATACTTATTTTTATTGGTCATTGATATATAGAAATATGAATACTAATTTAAAATGAAAAACAAAATAGTAGCACATTTTTTTCAAAAAAAATAATATATAAAGAGTAAAAGTAAAGAGTTTGTTAGAGAAAGTAAGGACTTTCCCTTCTTTTTTTTTCCCCAATCAGAACTTTCTATCTTTTAAATTAAATTGCTCTTTAAAAAGTGGATATACCCTTTTAAATTAAAGAGTTTACGGAAATGCTCTGATAAGTTTTGCTATTGCTTCATACTGAATAAGCAATCATAATATTTCCGTGTAACCTTTGAGGTTTCGTGAACCAGAGTCTCTATAATATTCTATAAATGATTGATTTATAATATGTTCACACCAATAGGAAGAAAGGAAACCGCGTTACATATGTTACAATAAACTTGTGAAAATTACAATAACCTAATATTTAATCAAAAAAGGGAATAAAAATAGAAGTCATTTCCCCCTACCACTCCAATAATAATTACTCTTAACTCTCTTCCATTTCGTCTGAATTTCTGAAACAATAAACCTGTCGACAAATTCAAATGTTGCAAATCACACGCGACAATGGACATGATTATGACAAAAAAAGATTAAAAAAAATAAAAAAATAAAAAGAAGAAGAAGAATTGTTCATACTTCAGTCCAAGAATTATTCACTATTTTAATTTTGAAATTTTCTTTTCCCATTGAGATACCATTCGTCAACCCAACAGACTTTTTTTTTCTTTCTTTCTTTCTTGAAAAAAAAAATGCATACCACATGATGCCAGATCGGGAGAACGAAGGACAAAGAAGACAAGCCTAAAGGGATAAAACAGCTCACCACCCAAGGAAATGCTTTTGGGAGACAGATATCACCGCCCAAAGAGATTCGACAAGGGATACAGGGCCAAAGATAACTCACCACTCTTAGAATCTACCAAAGAGATACAAAGTTAAGAAGAGAGAGTTTAAAACTTCTCAAATGAACTTAAATTTAATCTCAAACTTGAATCTTAGACGTACATGACAGACTTTTTATAGCTGAGACTTAGAACAACTCTTCAAGTATAAACAAGTATCAAAGCAACTAAATAAATGAAAAGAGATAAATTCCAAGAGACAAATTTATGTATTCAATGGTCAAATAACACTTAGGCTTCTAAAACTCTTGAAAAGATGAAACTTGTGCAATTCTCGAGTAGGAAGGCAGACTGGCAATGCAGAGTAAACAGTTAATATCTTCTTGTAGAAAAGTCCAAATCAAGATCTGTAAACTTCCTTGTAATCCTAACTTCAAGATCTTTCCAATGATACGTCAATTGCCTAGTAAGTATTTCTGAATAATTCCAGAAAATAGTCGAAAATGACTTCCCAGATTCTGAAACTTGGAAATTAACATACCAATAAATGAATCATGATTTTCACTTGGACCATGTCTTGTAGTTGATGATACTCCGGTATCAAACAACCCTGGTTGAGAACGAATCGTTCTCAATTTTAAGCTTTCAATTTCACCTTGTTAAAGTTGACTCCAAAGTAACTTGTCCCCTTTGAATTTAACATGCTTGCGCGCAATAGTAGAGATCAATAATGTGAAACGCATCATTGGTTTTGTTGCATGGAACAAAGTGTACTATCTTTGAAAACCAATCAAACACCACCATGATAGAATCTTTTTTCCGTTGAGTCTTTGGCAAAGTAAACATAAAATTCAAGCTAACATCATCCCTTAAAGCCTTACAATAGAAAATGGTGTGCATAAGCCCACATTTTGCTTAAGACTTTTGGTGACATGATAAACTTTGCAATCTTCCACATATCTTCCGATATCTTGCTCCATCTTTTTCCAAATAAACCCTTCTTGTACCAAGAAAAGATTTCTATCCCTTCCAAAGTATCCTCCAAGTCCACATGAATGTGCCTTAATAAGAATAGACTCCCTTAATGAGCATTGAGGAATGCTTAGACGATCGGCTTTGAAACCATCACGCTCTAGAGATTGATCATAATCCCCTTTACTGCATTTCTACTTTTTACATCTTGGAAGTGTTAGAAAACTATTTTCCTCTCCTTTGCAAGATTTAGAAGGACCCAAACACTACTACAGAATTGGACATAAAAAATAGTATTACGCGTCGGTTTTTGGGAAAAGCGATGCTTAAAAAATACACGATGGCAAAATTGTAATAAACGTTGTATCTTAGGCGTCGGCCCTTCACTAAGTACCGACGCCCCAAATTGATTAGGAGAATGGGCATCGGCCTTTCACTAAGGGACCGATGCCCAAAATTAAATTAGGCTTCGGTCCTAGTGAGGGACCGACGCCGGTCCGTTCCATTTATATCAGCCCCAACTTTGCATTCTCCATTGAATTTTTTGCGGGATATTTGATTTTGAACTCCATTATTGCCGAACCCAAATTTCAGTCCGTAAATCCCATTTCAAGATGAACGCGAGGCTCGTGTTCAGCCTCTAGTTACATTTGCGAAAATTATTTCCCTATTTTTAGACCCCAAAATCCCTAGATCTCCACCCAAGCAATCCGGTCAAGGGCGGCGGTAAGGTGGATCTCGAAGGGTGACAAATTGGTAATTTCACTTGATTTTCAATCTTCTTAGTATTTTTTTGGTATTAATCTCATTGTCACTTGACTCTTGCTCATTGAAGCAGACCACGTCAGCGGCGGATTGTGGCATGGCCCTGTTAGTGCATTGAATATTTTTCTTCCACATTTTCAAATAATTTTCAAGGAATAATTTTTTCTCCATTTTTTTTGGTTAGTTTGGGATGAGATAATTGGATTTGATGTGTGATGAGATATTTATTTTGGATTTAGAAATTATGATTTTTGGGTATTTGTGAAATTTGATAAAGATGGGTATATATGTATAAGTGGTTAAATATATTTGTTGTTATATATGATTTTTTGTTAATTTGTGAAATTTTGTTTTTTTGTTAAATATATTTTTTTGTTATATATGATTTTTTGTTAATTTGTTAAATTATGATATTTTGTTAAATATATTTTTTGTTATATATTGTTATATGTGTATATAAGTATATATTTTTGTTAAATGTATATGTATACATTGTAATGATTAAATTGATTTTATTGTGTGACAAAATATTTATTTTGAATTTAGAAATTCTGAATTTTAGGGTTTTTGTTAAATCGTGTAAAAAGAAGAGTATATACATTGTTTAGTAGTGTTTTATACATAAGCTAGATTTTTTTCACCCGTACGTTATACAGGTAGAGTTATAGTATATATTCATATCAAAATTGACATGTGAGTGTGGATATCATTTTATAAATAAAGTACAATATACATGTTGCATGGTATAAAATTACAAATTGATATGCGAATTACAATTTACCATGGAATATTTATAGTAAAATGTCTAAGTTCATAATTCTGGTCTCCTCCAAAATCGTTGTACAAATTCACACATCCAACCTATATAAAGTTGTAATAATTAGCAGTCAAATAATTAGATATGACAATTTGACCCATCAATCTTTAAACCTGTGGAGACATGCCTCTAATATGATTGACTCGTCACGCCTAATCGGGGCAAAAGAATGAGTATGAGGCAACATTATCTTACTCGCCGTGGGTCTAGGGCAGGTACAAGTCAGGTTGGATCCATACCACAGACCCTGTGACCCACCAGGCATTTTTTTTATCTTTAATAAATTTATTTAGAAAAATGTGTAGAAATTATTAGAGATGACAATTTGACTAATCGACCATTAAATCCTTGGCCCATTATTTTTATTTTTTATTATATTATTTTTTTGAAAGGATTTTTCTGTCGAATTGAAAGAATCATGTTATTATATTAGTTAATGTTGGGAACTTTAAAATTCTAAATAAAGGTTTTATTTTATTTTACGTTCATCAATTAATAATGCGTTGCACTTAGCATTAATTGAAAGGGAAAAAATTCATGAATTCTTTTGTGGGTCATGGTGGCGTCCCAACCCATCCCATGACTCGACTTGTCTTAACCCGTCATATGAATTTGTAAGTTTGGGGTGGGTCTGGGTGACTTCAAGACTCATGAGGCTGGTCCAGAGTATGGCTAACTCGTCCTATTTCCATCTCTATAAATAATCATATCACAATCAACTATTGCAACTATAAGTTTAATCTCTCACTCGTGCGTTGTACGAGATGATTCATTTTAAAAAAAGTTCAATAATAATGAATAATAAAATATTAGATAAATACACATTATCAGATTTCCATAGCAAAAATAATAAATAAATAGTTTTAATTTAGTATCTGACTCATTAAATTAATGTTTTATTAATATTATATTGATAGTTATTGGTTTATGTACTCAATTAATGATTTACTATATTTCACTTTTAAATCGTATAACTTATTTAATATTATTAGTTAACAGCCTAATAATATGTACCGGGCGAGTATATACCTGTATTCACTCGATACCCGTTCAGATAAAAATTTTTATACTCATAAAAAAGTACTCTCTCGACGTATCCTTTCTATGATTAAAATTCAAAAATGATGGTTATAATTAAAATGTTAAATAGAGATATATTTATAAAGAAATGCAAGTTAGATTTTTTAATATAAAGATGACCATATATATGGGACATCCTAAAAAGGAAAATAATATCAGATAATTGAAATGGAGAGGTTAATTTTTCTTTTTTGTGTAGTTCATTTTCTTCTTGTGGATTTCTTGTCCCTTTGTTCAAAAAATTTTCGCTAAAATTCATTATTATCCTCGTCAAATAAAAATATCGATCAATTAGTATTTAACACGTACGTTGCACGGGAAATTCTCAATGTTTCATATAAAAAAATTAATTACATAAATGGTAAAAAAAAATAAATAGTCACAATAATAATTAAATCAAATGAAATAACAACATAAATTCAGTCGATATTTTGAAGGCTTCACATCTATGAAGAAAAAAGACTAACAAATAAATTATTTGCATCCTCTACAACCTAATCGTTGCAACATAAATGATATAGAAAGAAAGATTAAAAAAATAGTCACAAAGATTTCCAAGTTAGATCATAAATGTCAAGAAAATAAATTTTAGCCGTATATTATTATAATAGAATTACATTATATGTCTTTAGTTGTTGGCGTGACGTAAATAAATGGATTTTTACTACAAAAAAAGAAGAATAAATAAATTAGTTGATTTGCTCGAAGTTATTCCGAACTAAGTTTTCAGTTGTAATATAAGTTATTTGAAATAGCTTTTTAAGTTATTCTGACATAAATTTTCGTTTCGATATTATCAAGGACTCTGTAAAGGAAATTTTGAAAATCAAACAAACATAAATAATAAATAAATAAATAAATAAATAAATAAATAGAGATAATACCAGAAAATTAGTTTATAATGCGCTCATTTTTTAATAATTCAGTAACGTGAAGAATAATTCTAAAAAATACTAATTCATAAGAAATTGAACAGTTACTCGCCGTTAAATTTACATCAGTAGTGGATAATAAAATATTGTAAAAACTCATAATTATATATAAATACTAAAAAGTTAGAAAATGAGGAAACTAAAATAAAAAAGGAATATAAAAAACTAATAAACTAATATAAATTATTGAAAATTCGTGATGAATACCCAAATAAGAAAAGTTTAAACTTTAAAACTTGAAAAATAAAACCAATTGAAAAACAACATCATGATGATGTCAGCAAAAGAGCGGGAAAATTATAATTGAGAATCCAAATCCAATTAAAAACTGTTGTATTATATATTATATGATTAATATTATAGCTTTGAATTAAAATGGTAATGGAAATACATAAGTAATTACTAAGTGTTGAAATTTAAATAAAGGAAAGAATCAAATAATTTAATAATAATGAAATAATGAAAAGCAATTTGATTAAATGTGTGATGAGAATGAATATATAATTAACAAGTATTGCTGGTCAAATAAATTAACGAAATCAAATAGCGTGTCAATGTATTCGATAAGTAAAAAAATTACCCACTTTCAATATCTTGACGTAGGTCGTGAGATATATATGGATCGAAGTTAGATGTATGAGAGACGCACCACACTAGAATATTTGGAAGGAGTTGAAGAATTTATAAAATTTGCTGAGAATAATAGAAAAAGGAAATGGGAAGAACTGATAGTATGTCTCTACTGCGATTGTAAGAATCTACAAAAGTATCGTAACTATATGAAAGTGAAGCACCATTTGATTAATTAGGCGTGGTTTTAACGAAGGTTATACGCGGTGGTTTTGGCATGGTGAGGATTTACTTCCTATGACTAGTACTGGTGTCAATGAGGATGCTCAGGAAGAGAACACGGTAAACAGGAGTTATGAAATTAATATATCCATAGAAGATAATGATGATGTTCAGAACGACCGGATTGATGAAATGATGCGTGATATAGGAGATGATTTCACTGAGGCTCCGCACATTTTTTACGGCTTGTTCCTCGATTCCGAAAAGCCATTGTTTCCTAGATGTAATAAGTTTACAAAGTTGTCTGTCGTGTTTAAATTATACAATTTACTGGGAATGAACTAGATTACTAAAACTCATCACAAATGAACATTGAAAAAGTTAACAAAATATTAAACATATTCTTTCTTCTAATTTCTAAAATAAAAATTCACTTAGATTCAAAGCCTAAAAGTATGTATCGTTGAATGATCTTGATAATGATGGCAATCTCTATTTGTCAATGGCAGCCCAATGATTAAAAAAAAATAACCGAGACAAGAAGAAACTAACCAAGAAGGCTAATTGACTAAAACAACAAACAATCAAACATGAAACATCATTTAAATATTTACAAGAAGCCCAAAATTTAACACACCCTTAAACCCATCCCCTTCAGCCGATTGAATCGATCAGTAATAGAGAGAAGAAGAAAAAGGAAAATCACTTGAAATTGATCAAACTTGTTATCTGAAACAAGAAACTTGAAAACCCTTGTTAACTGGTTTTATTTTGTCAAGAAATTTAGGAAGAACCATTGCGATTTTGTTGATTTAGTAAGATTTGAGCATTGGGTTTTCCTCATTTCTTGAGTCTGTTGTTTTACACATTGCACTTTTGCTTTGCTGCTTGTTTGCTTCAGTCTCAAGAAATGGGTAAAAAATAGTCAAATATTAGTAAAGTTAGTTTACGACTTTGCTCCCATATCTTAATATTACTTCAAATAAAAAGAGATGAATGGGGGGCCAAATATGGAAATACAATATTCACATTTAATATACTTCAAATTTTTCTTTTCTTTTTTCTTTTCTTCTTTTTTTTTTTTTTTTGCTCTGTGGGCCGATGCCCTCAGTGCCTCCACATTGAATCCGCCCCTGCATACTTACTGTGTTGAACTTAAATGGACATATGCAGTGGAGCTTTTATATCTTCTTTTATCAGTAACTTTGGACAATCTTCCTCTATCTTCTAGGGTCCTTTCTCCCACTTAAAAGCCATAAAGGCCAAAAGCAAAGTCCTTTGTAACATTCAGGTTTTTCATATTTAAACACAAGGCACCCTGCTACAAAACCAAATAATGTTCCACATCCGTACCCCATCAAGACAACTTGCCAGGTGATTTCTTCTAAAATGCTCAAGTCATCGTCTTCTTGTGGCAAAATTTCAGGCTTTGGCTGCACATCACTGACATTTCTACTCATTTTTGTCAATGGAAATATATATAATTCTGTGTTGCCAATATAGGACAATGCAAGCAGGTGCCCTTGCACGGGTATGGGGCTAACAGGATGATTGTAAGAAAGGTTGAGGTCTCCCAAAGATGTCAATTTTTCCATTTGCCAAGGCATCTCTCCTTCAAGTTGGTTTTAACTGAGGTCCAATGATTCACGTGAAATCCAATTCCCCAACACTGTTGGGGTATGGCCGATGAAATTGTTATACGATAAGTTCAGAGATCAAAGAAACTTGAGATCAAAGAAACTAGAGTTTTCCTATTGAACTTGGAATCTCTCCTATGAATTTGTTGTTGGATGCATCAGTTGAGGCAAAGGTTTTCAAAATTCTATTTGACCCACACTCAGATCCTTTTATCACAAGTGTGAAGGTATCTTCATAATATGAGGACTTGTCTACCATTCCTATTTCATTCACTTTCATCATGGCTTCAAGATGCTCAAAATATTCAGTGGGAAGAAGTCCAGTGAACTCACTGTGGGAAATGTCAAGAACTCGCAGCTCAGGAAAAGAAAGTTTTGTCACTATAGGAGGCAGTGATAGTGTACCATAGAATCTGTTATTCCTAAATACAGGTACTTTAATCTGTGGAAGACTCTCAATCCAATTAGGGAATGGATCACTTATCTTGTTGCTTCCGATATCTACTACTTCGAGCCTCTTGCAACTGATCAAGGTGAGAGGTAACGTTCATTCCAACAGATTGCCATTTTAGATAAGACTGTAGTTTATATCCCTCTCTAAAGATTTTCAAAAATGTTTTGTGAATGAGATTGTTCTTAAAACTTAAAAACCGCAATCTATTGTTGGCGAGGTTTCCTAAGCATCTTGGAATTTGTCCTTTGAATCTATTAGAGTACGGACAAACCTCTTTCAATGGAACTCAAGTTGCACAAGAATGAAATTGTGCCTAAGAAATTACAAGCCTATGGAGATAGTATTTCTTAGAAATACAAATACATTCTAACAAGGGTAATTTAGACATGAACTTATTCTGCTTGAGCTTATAAAGAAAACAAATCAATTTTTTTTTCTTTTTGTTTTTTTTTTTAATATAAATACACTTAAAACATGAAACTGAAAATGAATTCAAAACTAAAACACAAAAGAGAAGCCTAAACCGGTTAATTCTTAACCTATTCTATAGACATGAACTTATTCTGCTTGAGCATAGAGCATATGGTGAACCTTCTGACAAAATTGCTCAATCATCCAAGTCTTTTTCATGTGATCATAACATTCAAGAAAAAATAAAAGTAACTTTAGATAGAGTTGAAGCTTTTACCTAACACTCGAAATACGATCCACCACAGCAACTAAAAAAAAGAAAAGAAAAGGGAAATCAATCTATCATTGCATGAATTTCTCTAGTCTTGGGAGCTTCAGGGTCTATAGATCTTGTGTGAGAGTAGACCATGTCTTAAATAGAAATGCTTGAACCAAATATGAAAAAACCTCAATAGATTGCTTTGCTTTGGTGAATTTTTTGTTTATAGATGAGAAAATTTGATCAAAATGATTGAACACCAAAGTCAATAGAAATGAAATTATGGAAGAATACAAATTTGATTCATGATGATAATCCTATGGTTGATGTTAATGCATGCCTTTGTCTAAAATTTAGTTCCACAGATAAGTGATAAGGCTTAGAATTGACTGGAGAAGACTTAGAAGTCGCTCCAAGTACATATCAAATTAAAGAGTCCTGCCAAATTTGAGATGTGAGAAGTTTTGGAACTGGTTGGAGATGACTAAGAAGTAATTCAAATATTAATAGAATCCAAGGAAATTAAATTTTCATAACCTGAATTATCAATGATGAGTGATGGAAATATGGTCCTCCCAAGAAATTGTAGTAGGAAACACGGATTTGACAAGTTGAAAATATAATTCTGATTGATATAACAAAGGGAAAGGAAAACTAGACATTGCCACAATCTTCTCCTTCAGCCAAGTCACCATATTCAGAACCAAATCATAAAAATGGTGATCGGAAAAAGGGGCTAATTAAACAGTGATTGGAGTCATTTTGTTCTCCTTCTCCATGTTGAGTTCATAGGGCTTGGTTCTAGCCACCTATTAGAGTTGAATTCCACAAGAAAGATCTAAGTGGTGCTAACAATACAATGGACATCATTCCCAGACATAGAGCATAATCCTCTGTAGCACACATTACATACAGAAATTCATCTCAATACATTACTCTTTTTCCATATAGACATGCAGTGGATCTTATTTCTTCTTGTCGAGTACCTTTGAACAATCTTCTCAATCTTCTGGTGCCCTTTCTATGTCTTGAAAGCCAAAAATAAAGTCCGATGTAGCATTTTGGTTTTTCATATTTAAACATAAGGTACGCTGCTACCAAACCGAGTAACGCTTCACATCCGTATCCCATCAAGACAAATTCCCAGGTGATTCCTTCCAAGATGCTGAAGTCATTCTCTTCCTGTGGTGGCTGCTCATCAATGTCATTTGTACACATCTTTGTCATTGGCAGTTCATATAATTCTGTATTACCAATATAAGGCCTGTTATCAAACGTGAGAAATTGCTCTAACACAGGTATGGGGCCAACAAGAACATTATATGAAAGGTTGAAGACCTCCAAAGATGTTAATTTTCGAGTTGCCAAGGAATTTCTCCTTTGACTTGCTTCCAGCTGAGGTCAATGAGTCAAGTGAAACCAAGTTCTCAAGCACTGTTGGGATATGGCCAGTGAAATTGTTATACGATAAATTCAGCGAAGGAACTTGAGCTTTCTTATTGAACTAGGAATCTCTCTGACGAATTTGTTTTTGGAAGCATCAATTTAAGAAAAGGTTTTTAGAATTCTTAAAGACTCAAACTCGAATCCTTTTACTATAAGTCTTAAAGTATCTTGATAATATGAGGATTCATCTAGTGTTCCCTGTCTCATTCATATTCATCAAGGTTTCAATATGCTCAAAGTTTTCAGTGGGTAGAACCAGAACTCGCAGCTTAGAGAAAGAAAGTTTTGCCTCTATAGCTGGCAATGTTCCAAAGAATCTACTGGACCTCAATACAAGTACTTTAATCTGTTCCCAGCCAGTAGGGGAATGAATCACTTATCTTGTTGTTTTCAATATCTAATACTTCAAGCATCTTGCAATTGATCAAGGTCCGAGGTAATGTTCTTCGAACAAATTGCCATTTAGGACAAAGACTGTAGTGCGCATCCCTCTGTAAAGACATCAAAATTCGTAATCTATCGTTTATCAACTTGCCTAAGCATCTTGGAATTGGTCCTTGAAATCTATTAGAAGATTGAAAAACTTGTTCTAGAGAACTTAAATTGCACAAGAAGGAAATGTTGCCTGAAAACTCATTTTCTAATAGCAAGAGATGCCTCAAATTAGTGAGGCTTGAGATGGATGTGGGCACCTCTCCACTAAATTATCAATTATCAACCAAATTCTTTCTTTAGCGTCAATTGAATAACAATATTTTAATCTTCTAATGCAATTCAGGAAATATTAATAATATTCAAGTAATTCTTCCAAAACAGCAATTATATTGCTTACTTTAATTTGTAAAAATTTTCGGGATATTACATGAGGTCACATGTGGCCGCATGTTTTGAAAGTTCTCTAATTTCAGCTGCATGAGGTCGCATGGTTCAGCCCCATGTGGATGTATGTCTTCAACCGTCTCTGATGAGGGCCGCATGGTCAAGCCATGCGGCTGCACCATGGCCGTATGCTTCCTGAACTCTTTTTTTTTTGTGCCTTCAACTTTCCATCGTGCTCATTTTGGTCCTCAAATTTCGTAATTTGTGTAAAATTGATTCAAACTTGTACATCTTTACTTCCTCTTGGATTGTAACCTAGAATTTACCAAAACAATACATAAATACGAACTTTTAAACACAATATTATATAATTAACGACACATATAGGGGAATTAAACATTACAATTAAACACCTATCAACATCCAAATAGTTACAAGTCTTGAAATTAATTAGTGAAAACTAAGAAGTAATTCCTACTATTTATTTATACCGTATGTGGAAATTAATTTGATGAAACGCAAATTTCCAAAGATGAGCAATAGAAATACTTTCTTGCCAAGATAATGTAGTATTTCTTTTTCGCCGTTATCAAATTATAGCTAAATTTCTCATGGAAATTCAAATTTTCTTTTTAGAGGAATTATCTCGGCTCAAAAATCCAAACCCGAGATACAATTTTATTTCATAAAAAAAAAAGGAAAAAGAAAATTACAACTTGGAACAGGGAAGGTAATGAGCCTTATCTCATGAAATCCATGAAAAAGCGGAGTACTACTCCTTAATACAGTCATCCAAAGAATAAATCAATTCCTAACCATCTATCATCTATGTATTTATATGATACTTAACTCTGATCTATCTTCAAAGTTCCTTGTATTAATTAAGCCTTGCAATGCGACTGCTCTAATTGAAAATCTCTTAGTCCTATCCAATTATCATGCCCAATATTTGCCGTCCAATCGGATGCCTTATTAGCTTCTGTCCAAATTTAAACACTTTAATCAAGTGACACTATCTTTATATTATCTTGCTCCATGGCAATGTTAATGTTATATAATTTGTTGTTCTGGGGGTAGTTATGAAGTTCCACGGCATATGTGACCAGAAGAATGTTAAAGTTTTCCTGATGAACTCTTGAGTTGTTTTGCTTCTATTAATGCCTTCCTACAATACTGCTATGAAGTTACAAAGAAGATACATGTCTTGAATAGTAGCAAGTTTTGAAATTTATTGTAGAAGACTAAGAAGTCACTCCAAATATCAATCGAATGCGTGGAAGATACAAGTCTAGATAGTGACAACTGAAATTGATTGGAGAAGACTAAGAAGTACTCAGAAATAACTGCAAATATCGATAGAATTCGTGGAAATTAATTTGATGAAACTCGAATTTTCAAAAATAGAGTGATGGAAATATGGTCCTGCCAAGATAATGTAGTATTCCTTTTTCAGCCGTTTAACATTACAGTTTAATTTAATTTTATTGTGGAAATGTAGTTGATTTTTTATTCTTCTTGTATTTTCGATTTCCTATTAGTATATACTAGGAAAAATGTTCATAAACCTTACGTCAACAATATATTTGTTGAACTTCATTAATCTTTGTGACAATAGAAACAAAACTATTTTTTGGGGATGCCGGAGGGTGAGGGTGGTGGAGACACACTATATGCAGGCTTCGACCACACTATACCAAGGGGTTTCTGATAAAAATTAAAAAAAAAAAAATGGAAGAGCTTGGCATTGGAGACATTCTACTTATGTGACCACGGCTTAAGTGCTCAAAGATAGAAAACTATGTGACAACTAGAAGCAGGACATTATATCGAGAGTTTTGTGGTCGAATGGTATCAGTATTTCTTCCTTACTATTTCACTGAGGTGGCAGATTCTAGTTTTACTAAAAGATGACTTTTCTAACACACATATTGATGTAGAAGGGAAAGAATAAGTGAGCGCAATGAAAAACTTGCAAAATTCCGTCTCTGTCTCAATAATCCCAACCTTGTGTGTTAAAATTTTTAAGGGTTTGGGACCCAATTGTCAATTCCCAATTAACTATGCTCATTTCAGATTCATTCAACTGAAAGCGATCTGGCAAGTGTTGCAGGCAATCTTACATGATCAATAAAACAGAGCTAAAATCTTATTCTGGCCTCAGTTTACTTTTATCACTTCACTCCAGATGTGAAAACTTTCGTTAGATTTTCATTTCAAAAACATGCCAAGAGAAAGAGTGATAAACAGCCAGGATTTTGAACAGATGGATATATAACTCTGTATTTGTTGAGAACAGTGACCTGTCATCCAAACAGTGGCTATTATTCTTTCCCAATTCATAGGTCTTGTGGAAAATCAGTATATCATTTCATGGATTTCTCTAGCATTGGGAGCTTCAGAAGCTAGACTAGTTTATAGATTTTGGTCTCTGAATGGTTAAGGAGATTATAACTTTAGATCAGTGGTTATGAAGATTATTAACTGGTGCTTGAACAAATTTATGTTTATGTTTGGTAATTAAATGCAGTCATAGTTAAACTAATTATGTTATTTATGTATCGTTAATTTTATAATAAGAAATTTATGCTTATCTGATCTTAAATATAATTTATTTTAATCTTTGCCTTTGTAGGTCTTAAATTTGTCCACAGTTTTGTAGAGAATGCAGTGGTTGGTATAATGATCACTCATATGACAGATATATGGGAAGATGAAGACTTGGCAAAATCTGCTCAAGTTGTGAGTTTACAGGATGGAACTTCTTCGGTACTGCAAGTTGTCTTTGCTTCCATGTCCGATGCTTATTTGGGCCGCTTCAAAATGGTGATTTACTCGGCCATCGGTTTTATCATTGTAAGTAATACATATATAATATAATCCTTACTTAGCTGCAGCAATTAACAATCACAAATTACTCTTCTGTGCTTCGCATATCCCTTTCCATCATTGATCTTTGCTAATTCTGATGTTTAAGAAATCAAGGTGAGATATACAAGTAATCACTTATCCGGCTAAAAGAGAGGTCAGGTCTTGTGACGCGGACAAGTTTTTATACTATGTTACTCCCTACGTCCAAAAAAGTTATTCATCATTTCCTTCTTATCAGTCCCAAATTATATTAATCTTTTCTAAGTTAATTTTTTTAGTTTTCTAATATATCCTTATTTATTTTTTATAGCAATCAATATATCAAAGGACAACTAAAGTGAAATGTTAAATAAATTAAAGGGTATATTAGAAACTATGGAAAATGTTCAAGCACTTCTTGAAAGTTTTGTTAAAAAACTTCTCACCCCATGTGCCATGCTTGGATACGACCCACGTGTATTTCAAACCTAAACTTTATGTATTTTAAATCCACATGATATGCATGCATTCATGTATGTCACATGAGAGGAAAGTTTTTAACAAAACTTTCGGGAAGTGCTTGAAATGGACTCTAGAAAATATATTGCTACATTATAAATTTTAAATTACATTAAATAATATTTTTTAATCTATATGAAAAATGAAAGGGTAATATTTTAAATTACATGAGAGAGGTGATCACTGTATATTAGGCTAATATATTCAATTTGTAACCGATCGACTATCTCATGATTTTCTCCAATTTGAATTATAGGTAGTGAAATATATTTGTGAAAATATGCAAATGGACGCAATTTAATATTTTGGGAGGATTCTATGTGTGTGAGTGTGTATATATATACATATTTTTATATATATTTTTTGATATTTCATAGGTGAATTGATTGTAGTTAATTATCTGCAGACTGCAGTTTTATAATAAAATTAGAGTTAGAATATTTACCTGTTTTTTACAATTTAACATATTTTGGCATGCCCTTCAAAAAAGAAAACATATTTTGGCATGGTTTGTGCAATATGTAACTATTTGTACTTGTTTAACTACCTCTAAATTTATGAAATGGACTTTTAGGGGCCTGCATTACCCTTGCGTTGTCACTCACTTTTTAAATCTGTGTGAACGTGTATAATTGAGACTAACAGAATAATTTTTGTTTCATTTTAAATATTGGGTATCATTGTCTTTTCAATTTAAAAACGTTAGATTGCATAAAAAACTGATTGTTGAGGTTAGAGTGGTCAAATTTTCAAAAGTTGGAATTAAATTGCATAATAAGATAAAATGTTAGGGTTTGATAGTGTCAATTAACTCAAAAGTGTTTGGTTTGGTGAAGGATTTTTCTTTTTTCTTTTTTTTTTTTTTTTTGAAAGAGGAGAAGGATTTTTTTTGAGTCCTTCTATTGGTAAAAAAATCTTTTACAAAATGTTTACAAACCAGGGTAATTTCATCATCTTGCTTTAGACTACTTTTTCCCCAGACACACAATACACATGGGCAATATAGTCAAATCACTCTTGTTTTTGTAAAACATTTTGTAAAAGGTTTTTCCATTTGTCTTTTCTTTTTCCATTTATTATTATTATTATTTCTTTTCTTTTTTTTTTTTTGGTTGAAATACGGTTGAGAAAAGTTTGAGCCCATAAAAGGGTAATTAAATATACACTACAATAATTACCAATGACACTGCATTATATTTACACCACATTTAAAACATTATTTTGTTAAATACACCACATTTTCTTTACAAATATAACCACAACCTTTATTAAAATAAAATGAAAAAAAAAATCAAAGAGCATCCCTTAATTTTCATCTGCATTCTCCTCATTCACCAGGAGCTCCAAACTCACTCACCCTCCCAAACCATAACCTTATGACAAATTGTGGAAAAAAAATGACAGAATTGTAAAAAAGTATGTCCTTAGATTAAAAATCCCGAGAACCAATAATCAGCGTTCTAGATGGACGACGATAATTCTAAATTCATATTGGTCTCATTCATTATAATGGTTTCATACCTTGCAGACCATTCTAACTGATATATAAAGGAAAAAAGAAGGGGAAAATAAAGAAACAGCGTGCTAGATAGAAACAAATTTACATGTGCATAAATTAATTCTTACAATTTAAATATCCACAAGAAAAAGTTTTATCTTACAATTGAGCTGCAAGAAATGATACTTATACACCCAAAGTGTACAACTTTCATATACATCCCTTTGTATTTACTTAAATGTCCTTTATCCTATCTTTCTTAAAATTAAAACTTTTAGAAAGTGCAGTTAAATTTAAGAGTGTGTGTATGAAAGTTATACATCTTGTGTATACAAATAGGACTTCTTGTTAGGCCGCTCTAATAATTTTCTATTGAACGATCTGAAATGATTTCAACATTGCCTTTACTTTCTTCCATCATTGAACAAGATTGTGTCTGTGATTATATTTTCGGGTTTATAGTTGTGGTTTAAGCAATTAAAATAGGGTTTAAGTTGTGGTGTGTTCCTTTTGCATTTTGTGGGGTGTGATAGATGATGCAGGGATATTTGTGTCATTCTAGTTATAACTATATTTGTAATTAAGAATTTTAATTAAAAATATAGTATAGTTAGTGAAAATTTCATGTGATTCACATACAGTGACATAGAAGTGTATTCTCCCTAAAGAGAGAGTATTATAATACAAGTAATGCTATTTAACACCATTAGTGTTTAGCACCACATTAAGATAGTATTAAATGATAAGTCGAATCAAGTGGATCTTTTATTCATGTATTTAATTTTACTTATCATTTAATGTTATATTAATTACCATATAAACTAGTACCAAACACCACTGATGTTACATAGCATTATTTAAAAAAAAAAAAAACTTGGAATAGACATGACTGGGGAATTCCTGTCGGCTGTCGGTCCCAATTGCTAGAAATGGGTGGCTGTGGTGTGAAAACTTTTTGTGGCGATAATGTGCTCTTTACACATCACAACAATTGATTGGAGTGCAATTTATATTGATATATCACGTTAGGGGTCAAGGGATTAATTTACGTTGTAAAGACCTAACCTTTTACTGAGATTATTGTATTCGAATCCCCTAAGTCCCCCTCCCTCTTCCCTAGTTCCCCCTTGTACTAAAAAAAAATAGAAAAGAAAAAAAATATTGATATCGCGTCAAATATCTCCAAATAATCCAAATGTGGGTTGAGTTCTCAATCATCTTCCGCCACAGTCTTCTAACGGCGTAATGTTAGAATGACGTTTGACGGGAGATCGAGATAATGAACCATCAATCTTCACCTTGATTTAGATATTTCGGATTTATGCATTTTCTTTTTAGCTTAGAATAGAAATATTCTTAATTGTAAAATCTAAAGACGTCTAATGTCATGTTTTGAAAATAAATTTGTGTGTATGAACTACAAAAATTTTTTGTGCCACTTTGCCTGGTAACCATTTATAAAAAAGTAAGTTTATAAATAGATTTAAAATTTAAATTTTATATAGGTGTTAATATTTGATTGTACTATGTAGAGATGATAATTGAAATGATGTGAAAATCCACATTACATCAAATATATGATTAAATATGGTATTACATCTGTCTAAAATTTAAAATTTAAACTAGTTGATAAATAGAATGAATTTTTAATTTGTTACCAAACATATATAAAAGAAGAAGTCGAACAACCTAAATTTGTTTGTTTCATTGTTTGTGATACCTTGGCTAACACATTTGAGTCAACTTATTTGCTAACATTTATTTGCTAACATTTTTATTAATTAAACACACATGCATACAAATGTAGAAATATTTTGTGACTTGATGTATACATACCAATCCCGTTCACCCATTCAATATGAGCAGAGTTATACTATCCACAGTTGATATGACACATACAAAGGCAGAGCTACAAGGGTGCACCGTGCATACCCACTTTTCCCAGAATTTTTTTTTTCCCATTCACTTCTGTAAAAGGTAGGAATCTCTTTTTCTGTCTCTTTATTAGCATTATTACTTTATTGACTTAGTCAGCACGTGTTTCTCTCTCCTCTTTCCTTATTTCTTGTCCTTTTTCCCTCCCACTTCTTTTACTTATTATAATTCTTTTTGTGTTCCTTACATATTTCTTGTACTTCCTTTCTATCTTTCTCATTGTTTCTTTATTTTTATTAATTTTTTAAACTTATTTCTAAATACAATCACAGGGTCATCCTTTTCACTCTATATATATATGTAGGAAACACCCTTAGTCTCCGTCTGTGGTACCAGCTAGACTAGTTTAGATTTTGGTCTCTGATTAGTTAAGGAAATTATTACGTTAGATCAGTAACTATGAGGATTATTAACTGGTGCTTGAACAAGTTTCATTACTATGTTGTCTTCTCCGAGGCCGCGCTGTTTACGTTTGGTAATTAAATGCAGCCATAGTTAAATTAATTATGTTATTTATGTATCTTAAATTTTATAAAAACAATTTGCTGCTTATCTGATCTTAAATATAATTTATTATTAACTATGCCTTTGTAGGTCTTATATTTGTCCACAGTTTTGTAGAGAAGGCGGTGGTTCGTATAATGATCACTCATATGATCGATATATGGGAAGATGAAGACTTGGCAAAATCTGCTCAAGTTGTGAGTTTACAGGATGGAACCGCTTCGGTACTGCAAGTTGTCTTTGCTTCCATGTCTGATGCCTATTTGGGCCGCTTCAAAATGGTGATTTACTCCGCTGTCGGTTTTATCATTGTAAGTAATTCATATAATGTAATCCTTACTTGGCCGCAGCAATTAACAATCACAAATTACTCTTCGGTGCTTGGCATATCCCTTTCCGTCAGTTGATCATCAGTAATTATTCTGATGTTTAAGAAATCAAGATGAGATATACAACTAATCACTTATCGGGTTAAAAGAGGGGTCTTTACCATAGTAATTGTGATGCGAACAAATTTTTATAGTCTAGTGTATAACTGATGATGGTGTGTTTCTTTACCATAGGAATCGGGACCGGTCCTTAATTTGAGTGCTAAAAGGTTCCCTTCCATTTAACTAATTAAGTACTACTAAAATAAATCATATATTCCAATAATAGTATTTGCATCATTTTTTTTATACAGTGCCTCTTTCATTTTCTTTTTCTCTTATTAAATTTTTAGCTTTTTGGTATAATGATTAATTTTTTTTTCTTTCTGGGCTTTGATCATTATCGGCAAATTTAAACTTCAAGAGTAGTCCTGGTTTAGTTTTTTCTTTAAACAATAAATGCATTCCAAGTTTTTACTCAATAGCTTTCACAAAGCCTTTTTACCTCAATAGTGTTCTAAATTTTCTAGGAAATGAAATCTTAAAATTAAAAAAAAAAAAAAAATTAGTACCCTTTAATTGTTGGGGTCGTGTGCAATCGTGTCACCTGCACACACACAAGGCCACCTCTAAGTGGGAATTAAAAGCATGAAAAGCAACAACTTGACAGCCCCTCCCTCTAAGTGGGAATTAAAAGCATGAAAAGCAACAACTTGATGCAGGGCCGTCGTTTCATAGAGTTTCTCCAACATTTTAACACAATATTTACATTCAAAAACTTTTTAATAGCATTTCTACCCTTAATTATATGAAGTTTCGTCAGGGTAAAAGGTCTTTTCTTAGAGTTATTTATTTAACTTTCTTTTTCTTTTTCTTTTTTTTTTTTTTTTTTTTGGGGGGGGGAGTGGGTTGGGGTTAAAATGAACTAGCACCACCACCACTGTGTGCAAGACAGACACATGACATGTGTAAGAGCACGCCATATGTGAACTCAATTCTGGTTCCATAGTGGTGCAAGACAATTGGTGTTAGGTTGGGGGCGCAAATTCCAAATCTTTAGTACGAGCACAATGTGTTTAATGGAAGATCTGATTTGAAGCTAAAATGAGTCAGGTTCTACAACTAGCCGTTTCTGTTAATTGTGGGGCATTCAACTTTTTGCAGGGATTATTTTTGTTCTGGACTTCAGAGCTGAACCGACATCTACTTCCAACATTTTACGTGGGGATGGTGGTAATAGTTGTGTCTAAAGCAGCAAAAGAGACGTCATTAAAGGTGTTTCTCGACGATCAACTGAGGGAAAGGGATATGCCAAGCACAGAAGAGGAGGAAGAAAGAGCTCATAGCCGTAGCAATATCTGGTGGCGCTGTGCGTCCGTCTTGGGTTCGATTGCAGCTATTGTTTTTACATATAAAATAAAATCCTGGGAACTGCTTTCCATGATATCAGCAATTGCAATGTTGGTTGCATTGTTGTATTTCTTTCTAGGCTTCAAATTTTATAAGCGCATTGACCCAACGGGCAAGCCAATAATGGAGGTTCCATTTGTCATTAGAAAAGCAATTACAAATATAAAGCTGGACTATCCAAATACTCCTGAGGAACTCTTTGAGAACCACGAAGGTGTTACCCAAATTTCTCCTCAAGTACGTTGGTTAAGGTGCACCCCTTCTCTCTCTTCTTTCTAATGCTGTTCTGTTAATATTGCTTCAAATTATATTAGTTTATCATCATTATATATATAAACAATGTCTTCATTAATTTTTATATCAAAACGATTACAGGTGGTTGGACAAAGCTGCCATCAAGGGGCACGAGGAGAGAAGGGTATGCATGATTCGCCCAAGACGTTGCCCTGTTGTACTAGTGACTGAAGTGAAACTGATATTAATGATGCTTCTTATATGTGTTCCTTTCATCACATATAGTATAGTAAAGGCCACGGGGGAAACTTATATCCTGGAACAAGCTTACTATTTCGAAACTAATATACCTGTGGTTCTTTTAATTTCACTGAAGGATTTGTCAAGCTTCATAGCTGAATTTATAGGCGACTTAGTGATTGAAAAGTTTGGTAATGAAAGGAATGAACTATTACTAATGAAGGTGAGAATGGGTTTTGGAATGATAACTTCCATCTTATGCTGTGTAACTGCTGAGGATAATTGGGTTAGCCCTCGTTACATTAAAAGTGTACTTCAGTTTATATTATTGGGAACAATGCAAGGATTTTCAGAAAAAGGGCTTGAGAGTTTCTTTCAATCTCAGGTTTGCGAATCTTTGACAAGGTATGGGGAGCCGTTTACCCAATTTGTGATGGGCATAGGAAATTTTATGCTTGCACTCATCGTCTTCGGCAGCTGGTTTAAAGCCGATCTATATTCGAGTAATTTGTATGAGTATTACAAGTTGTTGGTGATATTATGTACTTTGAATTTATTTATCTACGTCTTGGCATCATTCTACTATACAAGTAGTCATCGTCAAGAAGAAACTGAAAACCAATTACCCGTTGTAGATTTAGCGGCTGAGGTTGCTCAAGCTCTTGCAGAAACTTAAAACCAATTACCCGTTGCAGATTTAGAAATTGATGTTGCTCAGCTCTTGGACAACAACTAGACGTTGCTTCACTTCCAGAATGCTTAGGTCAAGAGCAAGAGAAGCCAACTGATGAGTAAAACATCAGCATTGTCAAATTAGATCAATATCACGGCTATTAGTCAACTTGTACAAATTTACTTTTTAAGTGTTATTTGTGCCACGTGTCTTGTTCAAGTACCACAAGAGGCTTTATGCATCTTTACTATTTTCGTTCTTTGATTTCAATTTTAATTAGGATTTATTTCTCTTTGTTGTTTGTAGGCTTTAAATTGAGGACCATTAAAGTAATCAGTGCTTTTTAATCTCCCTTTCTAATGTACAAAAATGCCACTACGTATATTCAGAGAGAGAGAGAAAAAAAAAAAAGAAAAATCATGGAGAGGACATACAATTTTTCTCCAGAAAGAACGTCCTCCCCTACATGGAGAGGACGTGTTTATTTGGCTGCCAATTTGGCACAGAGAGGCCCAGATGAGGAGATTGCAATTGCCACGCTGTTTTCCCCCAATTTATCCCCTGACCTACCACACCAAAAAATCTAAAATACAAAAACCCACCCACCCCCAAAGTCGGACCAGATCTCCCATTTCCCTAAATTCCATTTTGCACGCCTCTTCACCACCACCACCACTATTTCTCCCCAGCGAAGAAGGCTCTGAAGCCGCCTATGCGTTGCCCAACTCCAGCTGAAGCTGCGCACAGCCCCAAAAAAGAAGCAGCCGTACTTGTCTGCCAGATTTCGGCCATCTCAGTCGTCGACCTCCCCAAATAGCCCGACCTTTCTCTCAACTCTGGGTATGGACTTATGCCTTATGAATGTAGGACGATTCAGCACTTGGAAAAGAAAATCTAGAGCATTTTGTGTAATTCTTAGGGTTCACTTTGTACACATTGTGTTAATTTATTTGTTGTTCTGGCCTCAAGTTACCTCCGCATTATCATTGTAGTTTTTGAGCCTTCAATGTAAACAAAAAAAAAGCAATTCTTGAAGACTGAAAATTTGAAACCATTTCTGTGAAATTTTTGAATAGTGCTGACATTGATCTCCATTCTGGGCAGTTTCACCAAAATAACTAATGGACAGAAGGGCTGTGGCAGTATTGAAGATGCATCAATTTGAACAACAATTCTTTAACTCTCCCTCCCTCCCCATTTCAAACATCACTTGCCAATACATCATCACTGTAACTTCTCTGCAAGCATTTTACCTACTCTTGTTTTTCTTCTTACACTCTACCTCTATCATACTTTTAATCCGCCATTCATGACCACAAATGATTGGGTCTAGTATATACTAAAACAATTCCTCTTTGTTAATCCCTTAGATAAAAACAATTCCCCTCTCCTACACTCTCCTCATAATACATGGATAAAACGTAAAAAGAAAGATGAAAAGGAAGCTTAAGATGAACTCTATGTATCAAGTGCTCAAAATGAGAGGTGAATTAAAAAATCATATTTTGTTTTTTTAATTACCACTAGAAGACGCAAAATATTAAAAGCTTAATTTGTACTCAAGCTTTTAATTGAAGATTGAGCCTTAGTTTTGTAGGTTAAGATCCAAAGAAGTATAATTCAGGAAAATATTTTTGGGCGTGGGTGGGTTTTTGTGACGCAGACTTTTTTGCGGTGGTGGGTGAGGGTACAAATTGGAAAGAGAGGGCAGCGTGGCAATTGCAATCTCTTACCTGGCCCTTTTTGTGCCAAATTGACAGTCAAATAAGCACATCCTCTCCTTGTCGAGGAGCACATTTTTTCTATAGAAAAATGGCACTTATTGGTTGTAACAGTTTTTTTTTTCCCGTAAAGTGCACTTTTGTGTTATAGCAGCAAAAATAAGTATAAATATGTTGAAAGCTTGTTTGAACCTCTTTATTCTCTCTTTATTTTTTTAATTTATAATTTTATTTATTACTAATTTGACATTTGATTTGACAACTATTTAATTACAATTACGTATTTCAAACTTTTTTACATTTTCAATACACATTATATCTCTCTCTTTTTTATAAATTCACCAAATTTTTACAAATAAAGAGGTTTAAACAAGCTCTAAATATATTTATATTAAAATACAAAGTTAAAAAAATTAACAGTACAAACGCCCATATATGAAGGAATGTATACTACAATAAAATGTAGCAATTGAACATACGTCTTAGTACTTTAACCTAGCCACTAACCAAATGGTGGTGAGACTTTTGAATGAATATATTTGCATTAAAAAGAAAAAGACGGAGTTCGTTTGAGGGCAAAGAAAAATCATCTTGGTGGCTAGTTTGCTTTATGGGCAAAAAACATGAGTAGCATTCTAGCACTTTATGTATCATATGATATGACATCATATAGTATATTTGGCGTACATATGGTACGTCTCAGTGTACATCACATGTGCTATATGGTACTATCTCCCATGGCAAATATGGTGCTAAAAATTTTTTATAAGAAACAGATA
The DNA here is from genome assembly GCA_963692815.1 of Nyctanthes arbor-tristis. Classification (NCBI taxonomy): domain Eukaryota; kingdom Viridiplantae; phylum Streptophyta; class Magnoliopsida; order Lamiales; family Oleaceae; genus Nyctanthes; species Nyctanthes arbor-tristis. Next base: position 26,135 of record CAVNYN010219707.1, read on the forward strand.
ATTAAATATTTAATCAATTATCTTTTTTATTGATAACGGCATGTAGACTTTTAAATTTAATACGCTATAAGTCAACATGAATATATTACAAGTTAGTCAAAACGGTGTCATCGATAGCAGCTTGTTCCAATCACAGTTCTTCTATAGAGTCTATTGGACACTATATATAGTATCTAATAGATTATATGACAGGATTCCATGACAACAACCTGTTTCTAGTAGCGATTCTTCTATAAAGTTCATTCGACATCATCTTATGGTGTCTAATAGATTATGTGACAAGATCTTATTAGACAAATTGTATTACGCCTTCAATTTTATTACCTTATTTTCTCATAGTATCGGTAATAGAAGCTCTTAAATTTGAAGTGGCTAAGCGACTTGTAGTAGTGGTAGATGTGCCTCCTTACTGATAATTTTTTAGCCACCATATCCACTTATGCAATTCCCAAGTTATACTAAAGCCTTAATTGGGCTTTAAAACTCTTCCATTTTATCTTGAACCATAACCTACCAAAAAAAAGAGTAATTTTAGGGATATATTTTTATCTAATATAATAAGTAACATGTCTTAGTTTTCTTTTTTGGATTGGTTGTGTTTATGCAAGTAGTGAATTTCATAGCCTTCAGACAGCTAATATATGATGGCCAACTAAGCATGTCATATATTCATTTCATATAAAAATGTCACCTTTTAATTAGTGCCACAAAAATTCATAGGTAGCGATATATAAAAACAAATACTAAAGACCTCGCAAAAAAGAAATAAATAATAAAAACTTAAAGATTTAATTACAAATCAAATACAGCTAAACACGGTTGAAAATAATTAAATTTTTGGAATTTTGTATGTCGAGACTTACTCCAACTTGTCAACCAACAAAATTTTCTTTGTTTTTTAATTGTACACTACATTTCTATCTTCAGTTTTGATCACCCGTCCGACACCTAACAGGGTTATCCCGCCAGATATACATATAACAGAAAACAGAGTCTTCTTGCAATTGCTCTTCACCTGTCTCTTGTATATCAATCATGAGGATGCATGAGTGCCCTCACTCTAACTCTTCGAGTAGTATTCTAACATCATATATGTCATATAATATGACACCATATGGTACATGTGGTGTGCATGTGGCACGCCCCAATGCACGCTACATGTGCTATATGGTGCTAAAAAATTTCACCAACCCTTGCCAAGAATATCTTAGTATTCTTGAAGAGAGTGGAATGGAAGGAAAAAGTAGTTCACCAACAATTAATCTCAACACAACCCACTTTTCCAGCGAAAGCGAAAACCCCCTTTGTTACGAGCTTACGAGCCCTTATTACTTGAAAGTGATATGAATTCTTACCTTTTTTTTGGCTTTAGGCATTGTTTGGGTCTCCTCAACAATTTTCAAATTATTCCTTCTTAACTTTTATTTTACTTTTCATGCCTCTTCACATTCCTTTCCCTATAACTTCCTGTAACGCAAAAACCCTTTCTTTCTTTTATCAGAGGCTTTGGAAATTCGAACTAAAAACGCTAATCTTGCCCTCTCAACTTTGACCAACTGATATATCAAGAAGTCATAATCCTTAACGACCAAAGTGAACTACACGTCTCAATTATAATACGTATAATAACTCATCATTCTTGGAATTCACCAAGGATTACAGAGTTCAAATGGTGATTCATTCTTCTGTCAGAGTATATAATCGGGAAGGAAGATAGTCCAAATTAGTGCACTTCGGTAATGGAGAATCTATTAATTCCCTTGAGGACCCCTTATCTTCCTAGAAATTTTGCATTTCGATGGATCACCCTGGGGCGAACACTTATGATAGGGAAATTTCTAATAAGAAGCAACCTTTCAACATATGGAGAGGTTGCTTCTATGTGGCACCCCCTGATTGAGGGGATTCAGCGGGTGGCATCCCTTGATTGGGGGTGTCAGCGGGTAGCATCCCCTGAGCCACCCACTGACCACCTTAATCAGGGGTGGCCATATAGGGCTAACCTCTCTTTAGAACAACTCCTTAAGGTAGCAGATTTTCTTACTACAACTGGGGGTCACGGAATGTGGATATGTGGTGACCGCTAACCCCCCCTCCCAAAAAAATCAGGGGGTGCCACATAGGGGCAACCTCTCCATAGGAGGAGAGGTTGCCTCTCCTTAGAACAACTCCTTGCAGTAGCAAATTTTCTTATTACAGCTAGGGGGCACGGAATGTGGAGAAAATAAATGATGCCTCAGATTAGGTTGCTAACTAATTATAAATAGGTGGATTTATAAATGGATTTAAAATTCAAATTTTGTGTAAGTGTCGAGATTTGATTTTATCATATAGAGGTAATTATTAAAATAATGTAAAAGTTTAAGTCAAATTAAATCAAATATATGATTAAATATAGTATTGTCATGTGTCTAAAAATTAAAATTTAAATTAGTTAATAAATTTAAGGTGTTTTTAATTCGCAGCGTGGTATATATTCATTTTTAAACTTCCATTTGGAGATAAGTCTAGGCCTGACAAAGATAATATGACATGACATTTTGAAAAGACAAAAGAGTGGCCAATATTCGGTAAAGGTGCGTATCAATGCCTTACACAGAGCAGAAGCGGTTGGAGTACAAGAAGGGCTCGGGTTCACTCTGGAATGCAATATGCAACTTTATACAACGTGAAGCGAATATGGTTACACTCACCATTGCTTCTTTTGCTCTTTCAAACAATTTAAGAGTTGTAATTAGGTTGACAATTGTCCTCTATTTTTGAGTTCAACCATTGGTCATCAAGCTTAATTACCGAAATAAATAAAATTCCCTTTCAATAAAACTTGAATTATTCTTAAACTTACATGGTAGGCCTTTTATTGAGAGATTATTTGGAACAAGCCTCCAAGCATAGGAAATTACATAAGCAACTAATTAAATAAAAATGGTTGAATTCTAGAAATAAATTCGTGCATTCCATGGTGACATAACATTAAGGTTTCAAAGAATTCTTGGAGAGATAAAAACTCCTTACATTCTCGTGTAGGAATGTGGACTGACTAGTATAGAGTAAAATGCTAATAACTTCCTGTATGTAGAAAAGTCCAAATCAACATCCAAAAATTCATTGTAATCCTAACTTCTAGAGCTTTCCAATGGTATTTTTTTTGCCTTGTACAGGTTTTTGTATTCCAGAATTACTATAAAGTGACCCCTCAGATTTTGTACCTTGAAAATTTTCATACTAATGAAAGGATTTTGATTTTCTCTTGGTTTAAGTGATACTCTGGTGTCAATTGGTTCACTATTTATACTCAAATTTTTGGACACCTAAAACACCTATCTCACGTAGAATGTGAAATACCATAGATCCTTGGATCGTGTAGTTCACGACCATTGCCTACACGTGTCAGCGTATGTAATTCAATAGATTAGGCTTCTCGCAAC
>CAVNYN010219709.1:0-15260 GCA_963692815.1 Nyctanthes arbor-tristis
TTTTTTTTTTTTTTTTTTTTTTTTTTTTTTTTGTGAAATATGCCACATTACCTACAACAACTCACTTCACCACTCTTATGGTCTCATCTTCGGTGTTTTTTATTTGGTAGAATCGGCAGAATTATTCGCAACTACTTGGTGACTCTAAAGCTTCACTCAAGACTGTATCTTCCAGGATACAAGGAAAAGGGAGAGGCAAAGGCGAAAAAAGGCTGTCATTTAAGGATGATAAGGTGGACAACAGTGCCGTTAAGGAACGTGTGTTTACTGTTCCTGAAGTCTACAAAGCCTTCAGAGTTCGTTTTGTTCGACTAAATGGAATTCTCTATACACACACAAGGTCTTTTCCTAATTTGTAACTGCATTTTGTTCATTGGGAGAACAGTATAATTAATCACTGATACGCTATCACTATGTTTAACCAGCTTGGAAACTTTTGCGGAAGTCTTCTCAGTAGTTAAAACTGACTTGCTGGAACTTCTTTCTGCTGGGCCTGATGAAAAATGCAACTTTGGCTTGAATGCTGCTGAATGTAGACTTTCGATTGTCAGGCTCGTAGCCATTCTCATTTTCAGTGTTCACAATGTGAAGAGGGAAAATGAAAATCGACCATATGCTGATATTCTACAGCGCTCTGTTCTGCTTCAAAATTCATTTACCGCTATCTTTGAGTTTATGGCCTGCATACTTGAAAGATGTAACCAGTTGAGAGATCCTTCGTCGAGCTATCTACTGCCGGGGATTATGGTTTTCATGGAGTGGTTAGCCTCTTCTTCTGATGTTGCAGTGGGCAGTGAGATGGAAGAGAAACAGGTGAATGTCCATTCCTTTTTTTGGAGTCACTGCATTATCTTCTTCAATAAGCTTCTATTGTGCGGATATACATATCTTAACGAAGATAACGATGAAATGTGTTTCTCCAAGATGAGCAAGTATGATGAAAGTGAGACTGCTAACTGCCTTGCATTGCCAGAGGACTTTGAACTGAGAGGATTTCTTCCTCTTCTTCCAGCCCAACTTATCCTTACTTCTCAAGGAAACCTGCTTTTGGAAGTGATGGCAGTGGTAAGGAAAAGCAAATCCTCATAGAGAGGATTTTTGCTGCTGGAAAGTCTCTTGCTAATGTTGTCCGAACTGGGCAGGAGGGATTTCATTTTGATGTGACATTGAAGAAATTTGTGATTGGTATTGAACCTAAAGTTTCTGAAGATTATGCAGTCGAGGATTCTTTTGAAGTTTCAAAATCTAATGGGAACTCACAAGAAAATTCATTTGGGTCTCAAATGGCTCTCGATGACGATGATATGCAGCCAAAAGCACATGTTAGTATTGAAGGAGAGGATGAGGATGAGGTAATTGTATTCAAGCCATCTGTAACTGAGAAGCAAATTAATGGATTCACTCCAGAAATGACTCCCGAGGTTGCCTCTGCCGTGGACCAGTGTGATCTTAAAGATGAAAATGGTTCAATATCTCTAGGACACGATAGTTTTCGCTGGCAGAATGCCTTAAAAACAAGCATGAGGCGACCTGCAAGTGTTGCTAACAGCACTTCCCAATATTTGTGTCCTGTCCAACCCAGAACGTCAGAGTGGCTGGTAAATCAAGCTCCTCTTGTTAATGGATTTTCCCAGTTGAATTTAATGGAAAATAGACTTGCTATGACACCTCAGCTACAAAATCATACAAAAGTTTCTCAGGCTGCTGCCCTTTCTGTTCCCTATCCCCGTTTTATCAATTCTGATCCAGGTCATAGTTATTCTGTTCATGTTCAGAACCGTCAGACTGCTTTACCATCAAAATTTGATACCGTTATTTCTTCAGGAGCTGCTGCTGATAGTCTGTATGTTAAACCGTCTTTGGTTATGTCAGCAGGCTTGAAGAAAAATCCAGTGAGTCGACCTGACAGGCATGTTGGCCCTCCTCCTGGCTTTTGTTCTGTGCCTTTCAAAGTTGTGGATGAGTCAATGAATAGTATGACCTTGAAAAGGAAAAATCCTACAAGTCCACAGATGGATGATTATAGCTGGCTAGATGGATATCAGTTGTCTGCACCAAATCAAAACATTGGATTTAGCCATTCCGTTAATAGCTCAGGAGACGTGTTTGGTTCAGTGAGCAAGAATAGTAGTTCAATGGGAATGTCAAGCTTCCCTTTCCCTGGAAAGCAAGTCCCGTCACTGGAAGTCCAGGGTGAAATGCACAAAGGGTGGGTGGACCACAAGTTTACCGAACATATGAAGGTGTATCAGAAGCAGCAGCAGCAGCAACTTCAGAATGGAAATAAACAATCTACTGTACTGCCTCAGCAGCATCAAGGATCACCACTCTGGGAAGGTCATTTCTTTGTGTGACCTGATTGAGTATTGATGGTGGGTTGAAGTCCTCTTAAGCTTTTCCCTTTTAGAATTTGGACTTTTTCATCTTTTATTTAAATCTATTAATGCCACAAGGAAACATTTATTCCATTTGTATTATTTAGTATTTTCTTTTTCTTTTTGGGGATTGGAGGAATTGTTTAGACACCAGTTTGCTTTAAGTGACTCACAGTAACCCTTCTAGCTATTTTTTTTTTTTTTTAAATTTTGATCTAAGTTTTTAACTCATTGAATTGTTTTTCATGTATTAAGGCTGTGGAAGATCTACTGTGGAAATGTCTATGGTCTGGGGCTATTCTTTCAGTCAATGCTTTTGCAAAGTGGCTGATGTTATTAACTTTTGTTGGAGCATAATTGGTATTTGCAGCGTCGCTGGTACTCGCTATTGAGCAGGTTTTTAGTACTTCTCACCTGCATCACTTCTCTAACATCTGTGTTGATGCTATTTGCTAGCTCTTTGTATATGGCGTGGATGTTTTTAACTCTTTTGCTTATCAGCGTAACGAGACGTCATGCCAGTTTGATCTTTTTCTCCTTTACCCATTTGTACGTGTAGGTCAGACAAACTCTGATATTCAATGGTCACTCTTTGATATTCAATGGTCACGATCATTTATTGCTAGCTATTTGTAGGAATATTAAACTAAAGTATAGATTTAGCTGTTTGGCAGCCCCTTTCAAATTTGTATTAGAATCTTCTAAGCTGATATTTGTTGATAGAAAAGATTCTGTAGTGGCCATTATTCTTGCTAAGAACAAGTAAATGATAGAAGTTGAGTATAAAGGGACAGTTTAACATTGCATTGGTATCTAAGAACCATATACTCTATGCATTGTTATCTTGATGTACTTTGTCAGAAAGAAAGTCTTATTCCTCATGTATGGATAATCCATGATGACTTTATTTAGAGTCTGTGACTTTTAAGATCTTATCTTACAAATCCAGAGGTCAATTAGATGTATAAAGATATGTTAAAGGTGCCTAGTAAATGGTTTTATGCATAAACTTTGGCTGATGATGCTATCCCTCGTAATCACATTTAAGGGGCCAGTAACGTTTTCTGATGAATTCAGGAAAGTAGCCTGTCATCGTTTTTACTTTTGTGACTTGTATGACAATTTTTTAATTTAATTTGTTCATCTCTTCCATTGTGTTTGCAGCTTGTGCCAAGTTTTTAAGACTGGTTGAATGGTGATTATGATGTCAATAGAAGATCGGAAGTTGGGGAAATTTTTGGAGCTTGAGTACCAAGTCAAGGTGGATTGGTTGGGCAGAACTCTTCTGGGATATGAACTTTTGGCTGACATGTAGATGGAATCAAGACTAGTACTAGCTATATCTACCTGGTGGTGGACTTGTGTTAGTTGTCTCTGGTATATGCCATGGTGAGCTAGTTTTGACAGCTAAACTTCTAAGGTGGTTTATCGGCAGTCACATCTCTGCCTAGAAATTGTCACAAATGAAATACTATGAAAAATTATGAAGCATCTTTAATAATGGTAAGACGTCTCAGATATTAGATGGGAATAAGTGTATGAATGCTCATACCATACCATTTTATGTAAACTTATGTTTCAGTTGGAACTGTCTTGATGGATGTTCTATATAGGTATGAAATACTTAAGCTTCTGTGCTTTGAAATTTCAGGGTTCCGATGGCTTTTTAACATTTTTTCCCCTTTAGATATCCTTCCTGCCTGAATTATATAATTTCCTGTTATATTCAGTGAAGATCAGAAGATGCCACTCGGAGTTCGATAGTTATGAAAATGATATCTGGATAAGTGTTAATGTGCAATGGTGGGTGGGCATATTTTTTTCTTTTATGGGTTAGGTGTCTCATTTATGGAGACTCGCCACCAATTTTATTCACATTTGACACGGTCTTGCATGATCAGAGGATTCTTGAAGAAGCTGACCAAGGGGATTTTTCGGGTGCCGTCGCCAGAGCATCTCCAATGTAGAGTCATAGTTATAAAATATATTGATGATTGATAAAAAAGTGTTTATTTGGCACATTAAATGTTTGACATTGAGAATGTTATGATTAATTTATATAATCAAAAATTTCTCTCTTTTTTTTTTAAAATCCCTAATAATAACTTGATAAATATACAATTTTGACATTGTTACAAATGAGAATTTTTAAAATGTAATGTTAATATTTTTTGACACATATACACTTACGATATTTTACTTTGATTTTACATTGAGGATGTTCTCAGATAGAGGGTGTGGGACCCACCTCATTAATGAGATGGGTTGAGAAGGGTTTCTTAATTGCAACACCAAATTAAATCATTAGAGAACACCTAGAATATGTTAAGACAAAAGGAGATAGTAAATAATTTACAATTCACCATAAACATGAATTGATTGATTGGGACACCGTTATCCCATCAAATCTTGTTAAGTTTTGCGAGAAGAAAAACAGTAGCAGAAGTAATTACAGGAATGAAAACTTCATTTGGAATGGCTTTTGGAATCAATTTTTGCTTAATAAGTAGTGCTGTTGAGGGAACTCCAAACAGGTAGAATAGTATGTCTTTGGCACCAAATCCTGTTACTCCTGTGTCCAAAATTATGTCTTGGAGAATTTTCTGAAACTCTTCTTTTGTCAATGATTTCCCTTTGTCTTTGTGATGTTTCTGAAAATTTTTAATACAGGAAAAAAAGTTCACGAAGCCCAAAATAGTTGGACTTGTTTATCATAAAAAATAAAATAAAATAAAAACCATTGGTGATCCTAAATCAAATGAAAAAAATAAGGTTAATACATGACACACATGGATTTGCAACTTCTTTTTTTTTTTTTTTGTGGTTAACTAGGTTGACTCTTTGAGGTGGATGTCCCAAATCTTAACATTGTGTGAAAGTTCGTCAAGGTCAAACAAGTAATTTTATTTGATGAAGAAAGGTAACAAACACACAGATTCTAGAATATCGAACGAGTTAGAAATAAGATCCACGTTAAATATAAATAAAACTAATAATAGTAACGTAAAAAGTCTTGATCATTCCTATTAATAAGGATATTACACATTAGCCTAACTGAGCGATGAATGATTAAGGCACAAGCACGATCGAAATAGTTTCTTTGATCATTTTTTTTAATTAATCCTTTGAAATACTGGTATACAACTTCAACAGTTAATTATCTGACCATAAGATCGATTGCAGATTGAAAAAGAATGGGAGGAAGGAAGAGAACTAGGAAACAAAGGGAGCTGGAGAGTGCTATAAAGGACAGACAGTAATTAATCCTTTTCCTTTTTTTTTTTTTTTTTTTTTTTGGGCCCACTGTAGGAGAGGTTTCCCTTATGGTCGGCAATTGGGGCAGTTTTGCAATTTTTCTGGCAAACAGTTTTGCAAATTTTTAATTAAAATGACTTAGTTTCTGTGATTTGTAATTTGGTATATATTCAATTTAACCCAATTTTGCTAGTTGTGCTTTATTTTGTACTAAAAATCTTATCAAATACATCCTAATGCATCAAATGTTAATTTTTCTATGGAGCCAAATAAGACTCCATAATATTGAGCCAACTACCAATCACAATTTGAAAATTTGCTTGATGTTTATTTACCTCAAACGCCTCCTTGATGGTGTTGCTCTTTGGCACCCGAAATTGCATGCTACCGATGTTTTTGTTAATATCCCTAAAATTATAACAAGAATTTCCTTTTAACAAAAATGGGTAGAAAAATTGGAAAAAAAATATACTCCTTTAATCATAAATAATTTTGAGTAAGTTAATGAGATATATGCTATATATGAAAAGAAGGTGAAATACTCGACTGTTTGGCAAATTGCATGGAAGAAGTCAGCTAAGTTCTCAAATTCTTTGTCCTTAAAGTGCTTTTCGTAGCATTCTTCAATAATAGGTTCAATTGCTTTGTTTTTGCTCTCCTCATTTCCTGCACAAGTCAAACGATTACGCCCTATAGTACTAATACCGATAGACTATAATAGTGAGGGGAGAAACCAAAAAATGGAAAGCAAGTAAAGAATACCTACAAAGGATGCACACATTTTACAGAAACATGCAAAGTTCAAACTTTTTCTATACAGAATAGAGAAATGTCCTAGAATCAACCGTTAATTCTATACAACGACAAGGGCATGACAAAAAAAAAAAAAAACATTTATCTTGTACTGTCACATGTCCCTAGCTACATCGTTGGTCAATTCTAGAATATCTTTTTGGAGGCAGGCAAAAACAAAGATGTAGAGAAGGAAAGAATACCCATTTTCAAGAAGGCTTGGCCTACTTTCGCAAGATATTATTGAGAGACTTGAAATTGGAAGAGAAGAGTTTTGTGTGTGTTTGATTATGAAGAGTGGATTTATGAGAAGAATATATATGGATCTTAGATGCTTTAGAATGAAGAAAAGAACTTTTGATGCTTTTGTTTCAAAAGAAGTCTAGTACTCATGTACATGGAAACATAAGAGGAGGAAGTGTAGAGAGCTAAGCAAAGAATGGAATATGCAGGAAGATTTTCATAAAACAGAGATTGAATTATGTAATGGAAGTATGTTAACTAACTTGCCGTGTCGATATTTGGCATCTAATCACGATTTATTAACAGTATGATACATCTAGAGATGTAAATGAGCCGAGCTGCGTCCGCACTCACGAGCCTAAAATCTGGACTTGGGCTAGGGATCATCCCAAAAAAGTTGAGCCTTTTTCTGAGCCAAGTCAACTTTATTTTCCTTTTCTTAAGAAAATACTAAAAAATATAATATAAAAAGTTACGACCCTTGTTGAGCCAATAAATATGAGCCGGCCCTGCTTAAGCCTTGCTTCAATTTTGAGGCTCGGCCTGAGCTTTGGCCGGTCTAATAAGGGCGACGAGCCGGCTCGACTTGGGCTTTTTACTGGCCGAGCCACTGGCCTTCCGAGCCTTTCGGCTCGTTGTGCATCCCTAGATTTATCTAATCAGGTTGACAACCTCTTTAATGCTTCTCAAATTCTGTATGTGTATTGATCTCTTGTGGGAAAGTTATGATCTCTAATCTATGTGAAAAGACAAAATAAATAAATAAATAAAATGATATGTGATGATGATGATAATTAAGAAGTAAATAAATTATGTTGCTCACTTCTTGGCTATACACTCTGTATAACTTTACTGAATGTATCAGATACTTTATTGTGTATTTCTTCTAATATATTTATTACTATAACACAAATATGTTGCTAATTTAATCTTTTTTCTGTAATACGTCCTATATCGTCACATTGTTGCAGTCATAATCCCCAATTTAATTTCATTCGGGATATTTTAATATAAAGTCAAGCTATATTTATCATTTGGATTATTGGTAGGCTTGGCCCATTGACATCAACCCGGCAACTAAAGAGCATTTCCTATACAGATATATTTTGCCTTCGTTTGGCGAAAATAAATCTTTAAATACTGTTCATATGCACACATCCCAAGGTAACTTTTTTCCTTTTCACTTTCCCTCTCCAAGAGCATCCGTTTCACCTAAGATCCTTTACTTACCCTCACACCAGAGGGGCTTGGGAGGCATATCCTCGAGCCTTTTTTGTATGGTCTTCAAGGTATCGGACGAGGGAGAGGTCGCATTCAAATCACTTGGACGAATCAGACATTGTCATTTGGCGCCGTCTGTGGACAACCCAATAAACATGGTTTTCACCTGACCAAACATGTCTCGTGCGGCGGGGTCAGAGCATACCGCCCACCCACATGGCACATCGGGCCCCCTTCAGGGTGCCAAGCAACATCTTCTGCAACATGCCAACCCACCTACCACCGCTATAGTTGAATCTCTACAACAACATGTAGCCGAGTTATGCTAGCTCCTACAACGTCAGGCACTAATAGCAGCATCAGTCCCCAGCCCCTCTATGGTGAACAATCCGTGTCGCGATGGAGAAGGAGAACCGACCCAGGAAACCTCCCCAATCCCAAGGCTGAAACCATATGTTAAAGGAGGCCGACAGCCTGTTTCTAGCGACACGGTGACGTTATCGATGGATACAGTAGCGCAGATACTACAATAAGGGATAGCATAAGGGCTCAGACAAGGATTTGCACTATCAAACACCTTTAGTAGAAAGACCCCTTTTACAGAGGCAGTCAGATCCTTTAAACTTCTGGACAACTTTAGATGCTCCGGTATAAAGGAATATGAGGAAACATGCGATCCTAATAATCATTTGAATACATACATTGACATCATGGGGATGCAGAATGCCCCGAGAGCCCATTTTGTGTAAAGCTTTTCCTCAAACGCTGACGGGACTAGCGAAAGATTGGTATGGGACGATGCATGAGAGATCGATTGGCTGTTTCGAGACCTTGTGGATAAATTCCCGATTTTTTTTGCTAGCAGCAAGAGGATCAAGAAGAGATTTCAGGCAGAAGTGTATGAGAGGTTGACCACCCCCTTTTTTCCTTTTCTTTTTTATTTTTATTTTTATTTTATTTTATATTATTTTTTCATATTTTAAAACCTTTTATTTTTAATTTAAAAAATATAAAGGCTATAATGGTAATCCGGTCGATGATTTAAAAGAAAAAGTTGATGGAAAGTGTCAAAAGGACCTTTTATGCAGTTTAATGAAAGGTTGGGTACTCAGCACGTTGAAAAAAAGGTTAGGGACCCAGTCAATACTAACACTAAAGGTCGGGGACGATATGTGAAATTAACCCTTTTTCATATATACCTTATGTCTCATTACTTGTTTCAAAATACTTTTAATGTACAAGTAGTTGAAGTGGAGTAATAACAATACATTAATTAGGGGTACATATGTGGAAATAAAAAATTAAATATATATTCAATATGATAAGTGGACTATCTTTGTGGGACGAATGAAGCATTTTTTAACGTTTTTCTACTTGTGTGATTATACTAACTATTATCTAAGTGATGATTTAGTGATGGGTGATTTAGTGTAGCGGAGATGTTTGATTCTCTTTATGAAAACACATTATAATCTCACCTACTACTAATTTGACAACTACTCATTTATAACCATAAATTTCAAACTTTTATTAAATCTACACCTGTCATTTCACCTAATTATAATTTCTCATTATAATTCAATTTGAATAAATAAGTCTCCTTCCAAGTTTTAAATTGAGTGTCTTATTTTGATGTTCAAATCATACCATCACTCTATTGCCAAAATACAACTATTAACGAGAAATTTATCGACATACTAGTTTCTTGAAATAGCATTTCACATTGACACAAAATTCTAGCTCTGCCTGTGAACTTGAAGTTTACTTCTCAGTTTTCATATTGATGGGAGTTGGATCCTAGAATCCTTAGAAAAAGTTAGTTGGCAGCTCAGTGATGACTAGTGCTGGTCTATAATTATTCAAAATTTCGGATAATAATCAAATATTATTATTATTACTAGATTTTTTACCCCGTGCGTTGCACGGGCGTAACAACATAAATTAAAAAAATAGGACAGAAAAGAAAGACGAAGCCCCAATCATTTTTCCAGTATAATACTTATTTTTTTCTGTTGAAGGAAAAAAATTTATTATGATTATATTTTTAATTCAAAAATAAATATTAAAGTAACTATACTTTAAAAAAAGATAATATAGACTTAGCAATCAATTTTCTGTTAAAGTTTCATAAAATATAAGTATGATTAATTAGTTTCCATCAAAATAATAGTCGGAATGTACAATTTATGTAACTATGCTTACCAAAAAGGGAAAAAAAAAACAATGAAACCATAACCCATAAAATTTGGCTTTTCATAGATTTAAAATATGTAAAGCAGACTAATTCGAGAATTATTTTTTTCTGAGAATAATTAATTCCATAATTATTAAAGTATGCTTTAAAAAATTTCAAATGTTTATTATGATATTTAATAAGAGTAGATATGTGTGTATGTGTGATAGAGAGGGAGAGAGAAGGAGAGAGATTCATAATTTTAATTCATATGTAATAAAATAATCAATTGTCGGCAGATGAATGGTAAAAAAATAAAGTAAAATAAAGTAATTTGTCAAAAAAAATGGAAAAAAAATTTCTCCATGACGCAAGAGGTAGAACGGTAATCAGAACTAAAAGTACAATTCAAGCCCTAGTGTAACACAAAACCTAATTGAAATCTGCGATTGGAATATATCCCTTTTTTTGATTTTTAATTTTAGATCAAGAAAAAAGATTAATTAAGAAAATATAAAAAATTAATTCAAATATTCTTAAAAAAAATAATTCAAATAAAAAATTAAAGATACGTGAAGAGTTAAGAGAAAAAGTCTTACGCAAAAAACCTAAAAGTAGAAATCATGAAAAAGGATTAAGGAAATAAAAATAAAAATAATTCAAAACAACAATAAAAAATAAGAGAAGAGAAATATTAGGAGATCTAGATTTTTAATGTAAGATTGGAGCCTTAATTAGATGAAGATTAGACGATAAGACAAAAAGAAAAGTTAACAAAAATTAAAAAACAGATTGTATCAGTATAAATTTTGAAAAGGAAAAGATAAAGAAGATACAGTAAAGAAGATAATTCAGGAAAAAATAAAAATATAAAATTTCATAGATGACGTCAATGTGACGTCATCAAAATCCTTATGAAGCCAGACTATTGACAGGAAAAACCATATGTGACAAATTTCTCTTATTATTAATATATAGATTATTATTAGTATATAAGGAGAGATAGGGGAGGGAATAGGCAACAAAGGAGGGGTGGGCGTGGTTAGAACTCGAAGACACTCCGAAACGTGAGAACCTAACCACTATAACACTCTTTCAAACCACCAATTTAATTAAAGTTATTTGCTTCGTTATGTAATAATTTAAAATTTCTAAAACAAAAGATTTTCTTGTCTTGATTGTTAGTCTTCCTATTCTATGTTTAAAAACCACAAATTGTGACCACTTATGTTGCAGGTGGAGAAAATGTTGGATAATCGTCATTGTATTTGTGCAATTATTTTTTCCAAAAAAAAAAAAAAATTGATTACCAAATTCCAAATAATTCGAGTGCCTTTTATGTTGGTTTATTTTTTTATTTATTTATTTTTTTTAAGAAGGAAAAAAAAACAAAAAATTTTAGAAGCGTTACACTTACCAAAATTGGAATCATTCAAATGTAATGATTGATGACTGAGCCATGAGGGGCCAAAATTGGAATTAAATCAAAACGAATTTCAAAATGAGGTTGAAATTTAGCCGGACAGGAGACGCCCAACGTTTGGCTAGTTGGTGGAAAACTTGGAATGCCGAATTAGAACTAAGAGAGAATGAGTAGAGTTGAATTACAAAGATTTGTGTAGTAAAGTGAGTCCCAAAAAATAAAAGATATGTACATGCGATCTATTTGTTCAAATTCAAATTTTATTCATTGTCAGTGTTCCAAAAGGAACCCATTACGAGATGATTTGTATACAGATAATTAAAGATAAGTAGAAAGTTGGTTCTGTGTGAAAGTGAAATAGTTGCATAACAATCAAGGTATAATGCTCTTAACAATTCGGCTAACGCCTATTAGAGCACTTTTAAGAGATTTTTTTAAAATAAGAATCATTGCTGAAAAATTGGCTTCCAACAAACTCCTAATGCAATTAGGGCTAGGCATTGGGTCAGGCGGGTTGGGTTTGGTCCCGACCCAAACCCGACCCATCAGAAAGTCGGGTTCTGAGTTTAGGAACCGAGCCAATTCGACTCGGTTCCTAAACCCGACTCAACCCGAGTCGACTCGAGTTGACTCGAGTTGTGTCGGTTTGGAGGTTTTGGGCTTGCTGAAAAAAATTAAAACGCTGCACAATATCACAATAGGCCTAAAATTCTCTGTATATATTGTATCAGACACAAAAAACCCTAGGCTTCTTGATATCCTAAACTCATTGGAGAATTTGAGAAGAAATTAAGGGCAGGCAGCGACGGCGGCTACGGATCGGGCGGACGGTGGTGCGAGTGGAACTGCGGGCGGCAACAACAGACTCGGCAGCCGACAAGGTAGCGGCAGCATTTCAGTAACACGCTAGTATGGAGGGCAGTGGCGCCGGCGGAGAATCTGAGAGACGCAGCGCTGCGGCCCGACGGTGGCAGCAGTAGAAGACCAGCGGTGGAGAAGGAATTGAATTTGGGCCTTTGGGAGTGTAGGGTTCGTGGGAGGCATAGAGAGTCTGAGTGAGTTCACTGAGTTGTGTTTTTGTATATGTGCAGTGACCACTGAGTTCCATGCAAAGAACTGAAATTGTTGCAGAGGTTGGGATGATATGCTTGTTAATGCTTTTTTATTTTTCTTTTGTATATTTCCCTTCTCCAATTTTTTCTTGTTTTTCTTTTGCCATTGGGGTATCTGAATCTAGAACCTTGTAAATTTCTTATTTTTAATGAAATGAAAAAGGAAAAAAGGAATTGAAATTGTCAGTTGAAAAATTAAAAATTGCAAGAATCAAACTCAAACACGATTTTATGAATTAAAAAATATGAAAAAAGAAACTCACTCGAGTTGAACCCGACTTGGGGCGACTGGGTCAGGTTCACCGGGTTTCGAGAGTTTCACCCATTAGGCCCTGAACCCGACTTGACTCGAGTCGGGTTACTAGTTCTCCCCGGTCGAGTCAGGTTACTAGTTCTCCCACCCGTGTCCAACACACCCAGCCACTCAACCCAGCCCAATCCGACCTGAATCGGGTCGATGGGGTCTTCCGGGTTTTCGGACCAGATGTCCAGCACTAAATACAATGGGTTTGGGCATATCCAGATTGACTCATCCTCTTTTTGAAATATCTCAAATATATGGTCTTCTTCTTATATATTGAAATGTCTCGTTCTTACATTACTTTACGTAAGTCTTTCTACAAAAAAAAAAAAAAAATTGGGCTCCGTTTTCAGAGCCTGATCTTCAATCAATACCCACAGCAGGCATTGATTGAAGATCGGACTCCGAAACCAGAGCCCGATGTATTCTTGTAGAAAATCGGTACTTTACATGTCTATCACCATTTAATACTTTAATTAAGATAATTCACATCTAACGTCTCCAACCTTTATTTTTCATTTTGTGGGTTCTCAACTTTTCAAGAAATCCCTCCCAAGTCCCTGGCAATGGAATCCGTCCATTTCCTCTGCTAAGCTGGGGCATTTTCGATAAAATGCAAAAAAAATTAATATTTTAATTTTTTAAAAAAACAAAGGACTAATGGAGGGAGGAGGACTCCCCCCACCATTTCCAGCAGCCCTTTTGGGAGAGGAGGGGAGTCTTCTCCCTGTGTTACTGGAAAGGCTGCCATTTCGACAACAAAAAAAAGAGGGGGTCTCTCCTCTTCCTGGCTACAGAAATGACAGCCCTTCTTAACAGCCATTTCTGACACCTAGAAGGGTGTCGAAAATGGCTATTTACCATTTCTAGCAGCACAGGGGGAAGACTTCCTGTAACATCCCACAAAATTTTATCGCAAGTGTATCGTTATTCTGATAATGATTAAATAATTGCTTGAATTGTATTATAAGATTTCAAGCTCGTTACCCAATTGAATATTCAAAATTAGAATATGACAACAGGATCATATTGAAATACATAAATGGTAAAGTTACAAAATTGTCACTCAACTGAACGCTAAGAATTGGAATGTGACAATGTAAATCGTAAAGAATTGCAAAGTTGAAAGTTGTCCTTCAATTGAATGAGGAAAACTGAAATATGACAATGATCAAATAACCATTTGAAATGTTACAAGAATTCTTGAATCGTATTAGAAAATTAAAATATTGTTACTCAATTGACGATAGAGAAAGAAATTGGTTCTTAATTGACATAAACCAAAGTACAGTGACTTAATTGAAAGATAATGAAAAGTAGAAGGACTTCTCAGACAATTTCCCGCCAAGTGTACGGTATCTGTTTTACCACGTGTCACAATTTGATTGGTGAAACTCAAAGGTTCATTAAAAACAACTAAATCTAATTACTATATATAGGCCTAAAGGTCCCCAATCTTCCCCCAACACCCAACCACTCCTCCCTCTCTCCCGAAGCTCCCAAAATCATCCATGCCTATTGTAGGCCGGAAAACTACCCCAAAAACTCATGAAAATACATATTTGTCTCTAGAAAAAGGCACCTTACCGTATATAGAAAGATTGTAACCTAAAGAATAGCTTTGAATGAGGAATTTTCTAGCTTTAATAACACTTTTCTACGTGAGGAATGTTTGAGTAATCTTTGAGGTGAGTAACTATCACTTTGATTTCCTTTTAACATTGATGATGTTTTGAAATGCTAAGCATGTATTTGATTAAAGCAATGAACATGGATTCTGATGTATTGAAAAGAAAAATTGATGTATTGCATTTTGAATCACTAGTTGCTCTACCCGTTCTATATCTGTTCTGCTATGCTCTGTTGCCACACTAGGAGTCATCTAATGATACCGAGATGGGCAACGATTAGTGTGGTATCTGCTCTGTATCTGTATTGATATGTTTGGAATTCCAGTAGAGGTCAACTGGGATTCAAATGTGGATTTACTTAATTGTACATGGCCATGATTGAATTGATATGATTCTTGCGTGCACTAAGAGTAGTAGTTTAACTAGTGATAGGGTCCATCTGTGCATTGAAAAATTTTATGCATTGAATGATTTTCTGGAAAATAAATCTTTCAAGTAAAAGGTAAATCAAAGGGTTTTGTTATCCACTGAGTACTTTGTACTCATTCCCTTTCTTACTACATTTTTGTAGATGATTGAAGTTATAACATTTGGAAAGCAAGGCAAGCCAGGAGTTGGAACATGTCTGCGGACGGAAGTAGAATTTTGCATGTAGAGGGTACTGCTATTTGGAGCTATGAGAATACACTTTGGCCCTCCTCTTTGTAGATATATATGTGTGTGTATATATATAT